>PVIC010017310.1:0-32847 GCA_004025085.1 Thryonomys swinderianus | reverse complement strand
GAAAGAACTGAAATCATAAAATGTGAACCTGAGGATAAGTGGTCATCACTATGTACCCTTCCGTGTTTGGCTCCCCCCTTTAGCGCCATGCATGTGAAACTGATGAACAGTTATCACGTGCTTTCAGATCACACATGTTTACTGCTATTTGATTTTCCACTTTAGAATAAACAGTGATTATGCATTCTATATTTTCTAGACATTTGAGTTCCTTGTTTTAGGCTATAATTGCACAATGATACCCTGAGCATAATAGCGTTTAACTGTCCGTCAATATATGTATGTTTTTCTGTTCAACATACATTCAAAAGTGGAACTGGAGCCGTGGATGTCCAGCTTTAGAAGATACTGCTGAGCAGTTTCCACAAACATAACTTAGCAAAGGACCTGTGGGTCAGATGAGACATGGAGCTGGGGTTTCGTGTCTCCCTAAGAACATTCAGAACTTATCAAACTCTAAAATATCTCACCAGCGACATCAGGAGCGTTTTGTAAAAGACTGAGGTTTGGCTCAATAAGAAAAAAAAAGGTCTGAGTCAAGACAAAGCCCCAGCACAGAGCAAAGCGGAACACGACTTCGAGCATAGTGTTCCTTAGAAGAACATTACACTTCCTTTGGTCATTCTTTCAAAAAGAAAAAAACTGAACCGCAAGATCAGAATTCGTAAAACTATTCTCTTACCCTAGGAGTATACCACAACAAGACAAAGAAGATATTAAGATACTTATTAAAAGAGCTGGAGCACCACTGAATGTTAAATTGATAAGGCATAATATACCCTGGAAAGTCTCAGCATGCTAAACTATGTTTATTTGGTTTCCTTTCTTTCTTAAAAAGTATAAAAGTAAAGGTGGCCTGAAAGAAATTCCTACAGGTGAACTGGAGGTCAGCAGAACAGAGCCCCAGACAGAAAGGATGGCCGCAGGCGATGTTAACGTGGAGCAGAGTGACGGGTACCTAAGGAGTCGACCAAGTGTTCACCGGCTTCTGTGAAGCCATCAGAGGCGAATTCAATGTCGCCTCAAGTCACTGTGGAAGATAAAGCTCATCAACAAAAGCAAAAACACCAAGTTCCGCTAAAAATCATCACTGAAAGAGCCGGTCAGTGAAGGCAGGCCCCACTCCAACCACGCACCGACTTGTAGTGGCTCAGCGGAACCTGACTGCTCTGAAACACCCATCTTTCCAGCCCCTTTCTTTCTGCTGTGGAGCCCCAAGACACAGGTTTCTTTAGTGTCTGATAATACTGTTAAAAAGCACAATTTGAATAGAGAGGATTGTATCAACAGTGACCAAAAAGGAGAAAGGGGGAGAAAATAATTCACATTAATAAATTTTGCTACAAAATCTGTCATTATACCCGATAGCTGTACTTTGAAAAAAATATTATTTCCTTTTTTAAGTTTTCCAAATATATAAATTTCCTGAATTTTGCTTAGTGTATACACTAGCAAAACAAAAGGTTCTTCTGTGCATTATAGAAACACTTTTAATAGAAAAGCAGTTTTTCACTGTTACTTTGCCAAACTCTTCCTTTTCATTTGAAAACGTACTCATGGGCATCTCTCATCACCCGAATATATAGTGGTTGAAATCTGAATAATCGGCTAATATATCTAAGGAAGTTGTGCGTGCTCCTGTAAGTATGGAATCTGGTGTAAAAGCATTATAAATTATACTAGACATACACCTTTCCTCTTATTCCTTTGTCAACTGTCATATTCAATCCAGAGTTCACTATCAATTTTTTTGGTACAAATATAATCAGGCACATTCCAAAAGAAAGAGTTGAGAATGTGTGTCCCAAAGCAAAAGGCACTTCGTCATCGACATCCCGGGTGTGAGGATGTGCTTTCGGACACACTTCCTCTGCCCCGAGGGCCCAGCCGCACTCCCGCCGGGGAGCTCCCATGCGCCATCACACTGCTGTTCTGCCAGGAGCTGTGTGCTACGTTCAAGAGTCTCAACGCGCCCCGGAAGAACAGGATCAGCCTTCTCGTGACAAAACTTTAAACAGTTATGTTGGCTTAAAAATAAAATCAAATGGCTAAAAAAATACACGTTGAGAGACTGACTTGGGAAAGAAATTTAGAGTAGTAATAGATGTGTTAGAGACAGTATTCTTTAATTAAAAATATTAGTTTTATGACCCCCCCTTGATTTCCCTGTTCTCTTCATCTATTTTGTGCTTGCATTTCTCCTTGTACATAATAATATTCTGTTGTGTCTCTAGCCAAAAGCAAATTACTTTATTGGCTAATGCAGATTTTAGTAAGGTGTATGTATGTCTTTTGTCTGTATTTCTGGCACAGGAGTTACGTGGGAAACAAAACGACACAATACAGCCAAACAGGTATCACCCAAAAACAATCCTGGCACATTGAAAGGTTGGCCTTTCCCACCCCCACCCCCAGATTACTTCACAGAAAGGGTGCAAATGTAAACCCCTGAGATAGTTGAGGAATTTCTACAACAAAAACGGTAATTTGAAAGGCCAGGCCTCACCAAAAATAGCATATTTTAGTATTCCCACTATGCAAATATTCTCAAAGGAAGTACTTAAGGAACAGGGCAGAGGAGAGAGGAACAGGGTGGGGGCCAAAGAAAAGGACTTTGGATTCTGGGTGGATCCCTAGGACTGCAGCATAATACAAATTAGTTATGAATCTTTTGCACAGCAAAAAAAGAATGGGGGTCCAGTAAGCTCCATTCATTCACCACTGGTCTCCTTTGGAGATTAATGGACTAATTGGAATAAAATACTTCTCAAAGATAGCTACTATCCTTCCCAAATCTAAAAGGGGTTATTCAGCCTTTATTATAATTTAGCCATTCAGCATATAAGGCATGAAGAATAACCCTAAAATACATGATGGTAGAGTTTATGACATACTCGGTGACACTCATGTGTAAAACAGGGTTTTGTTTTCCCCCGGATTCCATTCTGAATAATGTAGTGATATCATAGATTTCCTCAAACTCTAAGCACAAAGAGAATCTCTGTGAAAGTAAGATGAGAGACATTTTCTGGTGATTATAAATATAGCTAACTTCTCTAGAAGACAATCATGAATTACATTAAAATTAGACTATTAATCCTGGGTCAAAAATACATAAAACCCTTAATTTCAATGCAAATACAATTCTCCACTGTAAAATTTCTTTTTTATGGATTTATTATCTGGCCTAAAGTTTCTCACAGGAAGAATCTCAGAGCAATATTACAAAGAATATAAAGAATTCGAAGACATAAAGCACAAGTGTCCACGAGGAAATACCAGTTGCTCGTTTACTCCTCCCATGCTTTCTTCTCAACGACATTTTCTTTTCCTGAATCCCGGCTGCTACATATCCAAACTCTTCTCTTTTCCCCTTTTGCTCTTTCCCTCAGACTATTATACAGTACAAAGTAGTTATTCAGCAAATAACTGAGTGCCTGTGATATCTGTACCAAAATAACGTCAAGCATGATTTATCGTAATTCCCAGACATGTGGCCACGTCTCATTTCCCAGCTTTCTTGGACCACGATCTCTGAGTAGCAATAAAGAAGAAAACCCAAGGAATATGTTAAAATTGTCTTTATGGTGGTTTGATAAACACGCCGAAATTAAAATAACATATATTTCAATGAAGATACTTTAATCCCTCTCTTTCTTTAGCGTTTAAACTGCATGAACAATTTGGGATCTCAAAAAATAAAAGAAAAAAGAAACACCTTTCTCTAGGATCACTTCACCTCCAATGACAGGTGCGTCTGAAACCTGATTTTTTTTTTAATTCCCTTATGTTTCTTTCCCTTCTTTACTCCTAACAACCATCACTCTCCCAGGCAGTTGGTCCTAAGCTCCTGATAGTGAACATAGCACTGAATCCCTGTCTTGCTTGACATCTCAGCCATCATGGGCACTTTCGTCTTTGTGAACTACAAGAGTTGAAATGTGTCCCCCAAGTTCCATGGGCTGGAGACTTAAAACCTAATGCCACCGTGTTGAGCTCTAGGAACTTTACTAAGATATTAGTCATCAGAACTCTGTCCTTGTGAAGGAATGACTGCCGTTATCATGGGAGTAGGTTCAGTAGCAGGGGAGCATTTTCCCGAGTAAAGGTGGAGACCCTTCTCCGGCCTCGCCATACCTTCCTTTTGGGCACATGTGTACATGTGTACACATCCCTTCCACCGTGGGCTGCAGCAGCCCCTGCCAGGTGTGGTTCCCTCTACCTGAAGCCCCAGCCTCCACAGAGGCAGGAAACAGACCTGGACAAATGACCCAGCCTCACGTACTCTGTTGAGGTTGCATAATGAGAGTCACAGAGTCCTTTCTCTAATCATTTAGGAGACTCCACTCCACTCCCCTCCAGCTTTCTCTGTAATTCCCCTTTCCTTCTTAGTCCGTCCCTAGAATACCACAGTGTCTCCGGGTGACATCCTGGTCTCTTTTCATTTCCTGCATCATCACATGGTGTCTCAGAAATCCACCCCCCTTCATGCCGATGATATCCAAATCTGCTATCTCCTTCCTGATCTCTTAGACAATGTCCCAAAGACTGCTGAATCCAAACATCTACTCCACAGCTCTCTTTCAGGTCTTTCAATGAGTACTAATTCGATATACACCAAACTGGATGCATTCGGCGGGACTGCCGCTTTCAACATCCCTTATTTCAGTAAGGTCATCGCAAAGCACTGTGCGTTCCAAAGCAAAAGTGGAAAATCATTCTTACTTTTCTTACCCTGCCCTCTACCCTCCACCTACCTAGGAAGCAGCATTGCCCTCAAGGGTCTCCAAGATCCAGCAGGTGGCTAATCTTTTACATTTCCTTTTATCTCAACCGCCACCATCCTATGGAGGCCATTAGACATTTTTTGGACTGAGGAAAAGAGCTAAAGAAATGTTTATATAATGCAAATCTGACAGTGCCATTCCTAAAATAACTTCTTTAGCTTCTTTCTGCTAAGATCCTAGCTCAACTACTTCTTAATTTACCTGCTCTCCATCTTGTCCTTTAGCATTCTTCTGTCCCCTTGCTCTCTGGACACTAGTCTGCTACTCTCTCTGGGGTCACTGTCCACGACAGGTAACTCTCACCTCACACACACCTTCGTACTAATCACTCCATCCAGAGAATTCTTACCTTTCCTTGTGTCCTTTGCCTAACTTCATTTTGCTTTATGGTTAACCTCTGTGAGTGTTTGGTTCTGGGGCTCAAAACCAAGGCCTCCTGCAACGCTACATACATGCTCTATCATTGAGCTACATACCCAGCCCCAGGTCTCATCTTAAGCTTCTCAAGGATCTTCCTTTGAAATGAGCTCAATAAATCACTTTTACAGTTATAGCCTGAAGTATTACATGACTGGTATATATTATAAATATATTTCACAGAAGATTGCCGATTATAAATAAGTACCGTAATATTTTTAAAAGGAGACTAAATGTAACTGAAACAAGTTGGTTACCTACTTTATTCTCTTAATGCCAGCAGATCATTTTTATATTTCCAAATTCCTGTATTCTGACATTTTCAACTTATAAGCAACCTCAGAACAGGGGTGAGGAAGTTTCTAAGTTTCTCCCCCATAGTTTTCTATTACTCTAGCTGTAACTATGGTGTAGAAATAAACAAGACTTCCATCTCTGTGATGTAACCCTGGTGAGGCACGCATTGTGGGTAGACAGAGGCTCCCCATCCCGCCCCCAGCGCCACCAAGTCCTTACCTGGGGGAACTCCGAGGCACAAGCCAAACTCGTAAGAGAAATAAATGTACTACAGACAAAGACGACACCGTAAATCGTCTCCATTTTGGAGTCAGTTGCACTGAGATCGGCCTAGAGATTCCAATACAATCTAGCCATTCCCTTAGGGAAATAAAATCCATTTTGTCATACACTGAGCAAAATTGCTTAGATTGAAGAGGGAAATGCTTCCCTATGGGTAATTTTTTACACTATATCAAATATGGTGTTTGTTGATGCAGCCTCACCATAAACACCCAGTCTTGGGTTGACTTCTCCATAAGACTGTCCTTTGTTTCCTTCTACTTCACTTTGTTTTCTTTGGTTTTGGTTTTGCTTTGTTTCCTTTCCGAATAAACTCTTGATTTTTCCTCCACTGTTTGTGGCCATTATTGTTTGAGTTGGCTTTTTTTTTTAATCCTAATCACATACAAGAGTACAGTATTGTTAACAATTTATCAGAAAGGCGCATTTTATTGAAAGGGATTAATAAATTCATCTTATTAGTCATTTGATAAATTTCTCCTAAGGGTGCATTAGCCACTGTGCTAAATATTAACGGGACATTTAATGAAGTAGGTATCCATCTCTACTCTTCGCTTGTGAAGCTGTCAACAGATTGGGGGCCCACAAAAGAAACAAGTAAACAATAAATAAATAAACAAATAATTCTGCAGAGTTTACAGACACAGTAAGGATGAAATGCTATAGTATGAGGGATCGGGGATCCACTGACAAAAACAGCAAAGAAGACCTTCTTAAACTTGACATACGAACAGAGGCCTGAAGGATGAGAAGTCACCCATGCTAAGTGTTTGTGGGGTGAAGGAGTAGTTCTACACACAGGGCATAATATACGCTAAGACTCTGATTTGGGCACAGCTTTTTTAGTGGGGTACCTGGGATCAAACTCAGGAACTCATGCCTGGGAATTAGACACAGTGCCACTAAGCTAAATTCCGAGTCCTGGGCACAGTTTTTGACTGTTTGTTAAGCAGAATAGAAGAGTGACTTCAGTTTCACAAAGCAGGGATTGAGGGTTCAAGATGAAGGTGCAAAGGTAAAAAGAGAATGCCATTCCACAGCACCTTACTGGTCAGGGCAAAAAAATTGAGATTTAATTTAATAATGAGAAGCTATTGGGACCTGAAACAGGGGAATGACTTTGTGTGGTCATAATATCAATTAGTCTATGTCTAACGGGGTAGATGAGGAGTAGATTTGTGGGAGTGGAGTGAAAGAATAAAGCAAAGGAACCAGGTGGTAACTGGAGTCCAGAAGAAAAATAATAGTGGACTATGAAGGTGGTAATGGAGAAAACAGAAAGGAAAGCTTCTGGCTGCAAAATGCAAATGAAAACACTGGGACGTGCTAATAGATTTAAACACTATTATCCATATTCACAAGAACATCTGACTACTATTAATCTATACAAACAGTCATGACTTAACTTCACATTGGGATTATAACAGGTATAATCAGTTGGATGGATGATACTAATTTAAAGAATAACAGAGAAAATATTGAAAATATATCCACAAGGAAGGTTCTTTTGAAGAAACGTTACACGACTTTCAGCTGAATAAATCTTTTAGAGCCATTAGCAACATATTAAGAGATTTAGTTCACCACTGATGAAAAGAAGTGCCACGTGACAGAAATACTATTTTCCTCATGACTAATGTACCCATTACTAATTTTTTGGAAGAAATGCTGTAGCCGGTGATACCAACAGTCTCACTGCCCCTCATGCTAGCCTGCTGTACCTCTCACAAAACCTCCCTCGCTTTTTGGGTGCTCTTGTTGGCCACAGCTCTGGCCATGTCTATAGCCGATGCCTGGTCCTACACCTGATCTTCCCAACTAGAATCCAAATTAGGCCTTTCCTGGATGATTTTCAATCGCACATGGTAAGCAGTTCTCTCTTCTCAGTGCAGAAATGGAACCATCGTTAGGAAAAACATCTGGGCATCAGACAATACAAAAGAGTTGAGTGTAGTAGTATAATTAGTTCAGACTAGTCTAGATTGAATTTATCTCACTAGGACTGGTCCTCCTGATTTACATAAAATAAGATAAATGTAACACAGAGTAGTTGAAAAGATATCGGGAGTAAGTTTGAAAGAGTAGAGTTGAACATTACAAAAGTTAAAACCTAAGAGACCAGTTTCTTTTGCCTTGTTTTAGGTAAGTAATTCTACATCTTTGGTTTTAAATAGTCCTACCATGCCCGTGGTTAAAACTTCTAATTAGAAATAAATATGTGAATTTGTGTATGTGTGCCTCAGGTTTGTATGTGCATATAAAACTAGAAGTTGAAAGAGAGAGATATATAGAGATACAGATAGATGTAGATGTAGCTATAGATAGATAAATAAAGATATCAAACATATCTGGAAGAATACTTAAACTGTCAGCGGCATTTGGAAAACAAAAGAAAAGGAGTGGGAGAGGGAACTATAGGATTAGCTAGAAATATAACCAAGGAACAGAGCAGGCAGATCTGAAATAGCACATTTGAAAGCAGTGGTAACAAAAGTATATATAGTTAATTCATTCAGATCCTTCAATAAAATGATCACATCAGGGCCTGGTGAAGAAAGCTAAGCGTTTAGGGTGAAGAAAGTATGTGGCCTCGATGTACTGTTTTCTAAAGGTCTATTTAGATCGAATGAGTAAGAAACCCTGAGAGAAAACATGAAGTGCTAAGAACAACCTGCTTACTGGAATAAGAGAGGGCAAGTAATATATAATCTCATGCTATACTAGATTTCTCATGTCTAATTTCTGCTGGACTTCAAATATAAATTTTTAACTTCTTCATTCATGCCCATTTCAACTAATGAAGTTTAGTGAAAAATAGTCTGTTTGGAAGAACATGTATAAAACGATGCACAAAAAGATGCACATAAGAATCAAGATATCACATGTACAGGTATAAATTCCAGATGATGAATCTTATGTACATCTAATGTAACAATAAGAACTGATTAAAGGAAAAAAGATCTACACAACCTCCCTTACACTAATGGGTTATGAAAACATAGCAAGGAGGAGAGAAACAGAAGTTGAAGACAACTCCTTAAGGAGAACAGAAATGACACAGGAGCTGCATTAGTCCTATAAATCCCCAGGGGTGACAGCGGTGTCTCTCCTCCCCTTCTGCCCCTTGCATCTGGACATTTCATCTCTACATATTCCACATGTGCAAACACGCCCAACTCCTGGCTTTTTTCTGCTACCAAATACAACAACAACAAAAAATCCAATGTATATCCTCAACCCTCATTTTGAACTCATGCCAACTTCAACCTCTTATATAGGAATCTCTCTATAAAGGACTATTATAGACTCATATGACAAGTATAGGCTAATATGATTGATTTAGATAGATATTAATATACAGTCACAGAGGGGTGGGGAGGCCAATCTGAAGAGAACCAGGCTTACAAGATAAACGGCAGTCAGACTGGGCCAAGACCGGCAACAGACACATGACTGGGTGACCACAACACTGGGATCCATACTCACTTCTCTTCCCAAAAATGCCTTTGTTCTCTCCATATACCCTTGCAACCTGCTTGACTCTTCCCTGGTGGATCAATATTAGCTAAGCTGCTGATCTGAAATGCTATAGGTTGTAGTTCGATCCATACTGTTCCCACACTGTAATTCTGCTGTATAAATTACTTCTCACAAAAGGCCTCTGTGGCCACACATCTGGCCCCCAAACCCAGGAAATCCACTTATTTCGAACAGAACTCTCCTATCTCCTTTGGTTCACAGCTTCATCTTCCATGTTTTCAGACTGCGAGCATGGCACTTCCGACGTGTCAGGAGTTTTACTTACTCCTACATCAACCCAAGGTGCTAACATCTAATATATTCACGAGTATCTCTCTGTATCATTCTTCATACCTGTACTGCTTTCTGATTCCTAGTTAAAAATCGGTGTATGGCCACCATGCACCAATTTAATATCTAAACTAGAAATCTCCAAATTTCCTTGCAAATCTCATCATTCTAGATTCAATTCCAAAGATGATGAAACATTCATCAACATTCTTAGAATTATTAACCTTCCTGGTACATTAACAATATAATGCCGGTTAGGGGTGTGGGGGAGCACGCCTGTAATGCCAGCACCTGGGAGGCAGAGGCAGAAAGATCATCATGAGTTTGAGGCCAGCCTGAACTTACCTAGTGAGAGCCTTTCTCGAAAATATAAAGCAAATGCACTTGGGAGGCAGAGGCAGGAGAATTGCTGCATTCAAGGCTTGCCTGGGCTACAGAGTGAGCTCAGGGCCAGCCTGAACTACAAAGCGAGAGACCCTGTCTCAAATAAATAAATAAATAAATAAATAAATAAATAAATAAATAAGCAAGCAAGCAAACAAACAAACAAATAAGTAAATAAGTAAAAACAATATAATGTGGTGTGGATAACTTTATCATAGCATTTATACTACTGTGTTGCAGGAGTTTAATTTTATTGCATTATGTGACATTAAACTAGGATTTAGTAGAGGATAAGAATTACGGACCAAATTTTTCAAATCACATAAACTAGTATTGCATCTGTCTTATGATTAAGCTCTCAATCATTATTCAGTAAATTTATTTATACCAATTAATTCCATTTCCCAGAAAATATATGGTTCATTTTGAAAAGCAACACTAAACTAAAAATTAAAATACATAGCATTAACTTTATGTGTATTTATAATCTCACTGTAAGATGAAAATATACAAAGAAGTATCAGGTGAATGAGTTTAGCTCTGCAGCTGCTATTATTTATACTGTACAAGTGATGAACTATGTGAGTAATGGCACAAAGAATAAATTCATGCAATTGCAAGTGCATGTGAGAAAAGGAGAGGAGAGTGGTACACATCTGTGTTATTAAAGCAGTGTCTTGGTTTAAAACATGTGTTTTCATACTTCACAGGGTCACTGGGTACCAATCTGCTGCTTTTATATTTTGTCTACACTGGCTAGATTTTCTGCATTTTTTTTCTTCTCATGTCAGAGACTAATTTAAGTCCTTAAGCTCTGGGAACATGACTGTATCTTTGCTATAATTTATCACACTATTGCTAATATAAAGAAAAATTTGCTTTGCTCTACTGTCTTATTAAGTTTCCACCCAAGACTCTGTTCAACAATCGTGGCTAAACTGAAAAAAAAATTCAGTAAAGATACAGAGACCATAAATGTACCAACTAGTCTGATGTGAGGTGAGATACAGAAATGACAGAAACCAAACCACACCCACCATCAGGTAGCTGTAAATAATTTATAAATTTTAGCACACAACTTTTTAAACTTCTGCACTTACCTAACTTTTATCAAGTAAAAAAAAATGAATTAGTAAGTAAATCCTCCATCCATACAACAAAGTTTTCCACCAGTTTTCCCATAGTCTCAGTGATTGGTGTAACGTTTAATTTTTTTTTTTTTTAACAAAAACAAAGTGTAAGAAAGCTAACTTTTAGAAAAACAATTATAGTATGACTTTTTCTTTTCTCACTTTGACTTCTTATGTTCTGTTCAGGAAGTTACCATCAGACTAAAAATTCATCAGTACTAACAGAGTGGAAACAAAGAACAGAGCATCAAGATGTTAAATGGTGAGTTATGCAAAGGAAACTGCAGGAGGAACCTGTATACTTTGGTTAGAATTTTAAGCAGCTCTAGGAAACAAATTTACAAAGAGTGACTTTCAGTGAGCATTTTACAATGTCTCAAATACAAAACTGGTCCCAAGTATTTGAGGTGTAGTTCTAAAATAAAATCAGTGAAACTGACAAAACCTATATAATCGTGGCCAAATAATGGTGGAGAAAATTACAAGATTCATGAACTAAATTATAAGCCCTTACATTCTCACTCATTCCCTCTCCCCTTCAAACTCCAGTATTGAAGACTGAATTTAGGGATATATGTTTAACTACTTTTTATTTAGACAGTCTCACTAAGTCACTAGGTTGTCGGGACTGGCTAGAATTTGCAATCTTTCTTCCTCTGCCTCCCAGAGTGACCCTAACATTCTGATGAGAAACGGAAACAGTAACACAGGACAGAAAGCTGTAACAGAGAGCGTAAAACAGGAAGAAAACGCTCAAAGAGGAAAGGGAACAAGGAGGGGGTAGGCAGAGGAAAGGAAAGAAGGGAAAGGAAAAATTGGAGGTAAGAGGGAGAAAATAGAAACAAAGCTTATGTACGTAGGGGGAAAGGGAGGTTAAGGGAATGGGGAAAAATAAGAATTAAGATATATCATGTGCAAGTGTAAATTTTCAGTGATGAATGTGATCCTAAATCCCACCTAAACCGGGCGTGGTGGCTCACACCTGTAATCCCAGCACTCGGGAGGCAGAGACAGGCGGATTGCTGAGTTCGAGGCTTGCCTGGACTACATAGTGAGCTCAGAGCCAGCCTGAACTATAAAGCAAAACTCTGTCTCAAAAAGACAAAAAAAAAAAAACAAAAAAAAACTAAATCCCACCTAAAAGGTACCAATAAAGTCAATAAATATTTTGAAACTTCTTTATATACACATACATATGTACCTATGTATATATTCTGCATTATATATTATATATAAAACAAATGAATATGCATATAATAATCTGCATATATGTTAATTACAGAAGTAAAAGTCTTTCAAAAAATAAGCTAAGATAGTTAAAAGAGAGGACCTAGAGATGGTAAATGGCAGGCTGTTACAAAGGTTCACACATAGCTACCGCACTTCCTGGATGCCAGGCTGATGCCCAGAGGGCAGCGCCCACAGCAATAAAGGTCTGCTACCTCAGGGACCCGGATCTTGATAAGTGAAGGAAATAACTGAGCACTGTAATCCCTGACCAGAGACGGCCCTTACTGTGGCTTACTACGAAGTGTAATAAAGAACATACAACACAGGTTAGCATAATACCTTCCTCCTGTATCTTAAAAAGTAAAATCAATTGCACAAAGGCCAAAAGTTACTGATGAGATTCTGGGTCTCGCTGCCACGAGCAAGTGGATCATTCAGTGCCTGTCACTCCATGGAGACAGCGTCACAGGTACAACTTGCACAAGTCATGGGAGAAAGTCAGAGCGGTAATCATTTTATGAACTGTGCTACTGGCCCTGACGACTCACCTAGATGTCCAAATAATCCGGAACATCCTCTACACTTAAGGCAGATAAAGAAGAGAGAGTTGTAGTGTGAAATCAGAGGGGGCGAGGAACTGCCTTCCCCTTTTAAGAGCAGCATCAATTAAGCCCAGGGGAGGGGGGTACAGTTTACTAGTTAATTAGTCCGGGGATGTAGTTCTTTCATGTGTAATTCAGAACAGGAACACCTGGTGTGCGGCTCTTCAAAGCACTAGGGGGGCAGGGAAGCCCAACAATGCAAGAGAGGTCACAACAGAAAGCAACAGCACAGGAACAAAAACTGTTTCCATGTGACCTTCACCCCGCTGTAAATAAAATGAGATTCCCATGGGTCTACTCTCCCACTGGTCCAGGGAGAACAAACAGCTCCTGGCCCTCTCGGGGAGTTCTAAAAAGACATGGTGTTAACTAATTGTTTTATAACCCAATTAAAAAGAAAACAGAGGGCCAAGGAAATGCAGATATAATGATTATAATCACATTCTGATATATAGCACACACCAAAAATATTGACGCGCTTTTCTCTCTCTCTGCTATGTGACCATGGCTGCCCAGGTAACAATCCACAAAATTGGGAAGGGAGGTGTCTACTTGAGGACAAATTGCCTTGTTCTGTGGAGTCAGAAATCGAGCAGTTTGTTAATGGAACACCTCTCCCTGTGAATTCTAAGACGGTGAGGTAAATTTTTTTTAATTGTTGCTTCTGGTTGTAGACAGGGAAAAGAATGTAATAAATTAAGCCAAACAATATATGATTTCAGCTACAGTGTCCATTTCAGAATGAATAAGGGGATTCAGCGTATCTTAAAATCCACAGCCATGAGAAATTCTGTAACAGAGAATTCTGTGTCCAAAGACATCATGAAAAAAGTATCTGCCATAAAGTTTTAATGACCACAAGTTCTTTAGAAAATAGCTTAACGGTTTTTAATATTGATTCTATTTGTTTCTGCTCCAGGAAAAACTTCAAGACACACACACAACCAAACAATTTTTTTTAAATACCAAAAAAGTAAAGAAATAAAAAAAACACAGATTCTTGATCCTTTAAAACAAAGGCATTTAAGAGATAGGTGAACCAAAATTGAAGAAATCATGAAAATGCTCTTAAAACATCTGTCTATTGAGAATGAACAATGAACCAGAGATGAGAGAGTTGAATAAAAGCACAGAATTACCTGATGGCAGAAGGAAAGGTAAAAAAAAAGTGAACAGTTTACATGGTACTTATATGTACATGAAGATTCACTTGAAAACACTGAGTACAAAAAGAATAATATTCTTTCAATGAGTCACAATTACTAGCTTTGCAATCTTGCTATTATAGCAATAAGGCAAAACAGAACTTCTCTGTTTTTAAAACCTCTTTTGTGTTTGTTGTTTGTTCATTACAAAATCATACTTTCCTGGCCCCAGTACCTTTGACTTCCTGAGTTCAAAAGTTCAAAAGATTTTCCTGCTTCAGCCTCCAAAGTAGCTGGGCCTACACACACTACCCAGGTATATATAAATTTTTTTTTAATTTGCTCATTTATTTATAAAAGCTAATGTCTGTCCTTAAGTAATAGAATGAAAACTAGTTTGGACTGAAAAGAATCAAAAGCAGCCTTATTATGAATGAGGCTGGAAAAACTGACACAAGAAAGACCAAATGCACTAGGAAAAAAAAATGAAAGAAAGAAAAAAGAAAACACTGCTCCCCCAAGGTTAAACATCCAGCTGCAGAACACCTTCAAAAATCCCTCACTTTTGCCAGTGTACCCCAGACCCACTTTGCTATTTTCTCTTTGACTAGGAATTTCCAATTGCTGCTAAACTACCTGGCTTGCAGTCACCAGATGCAATATCTGAGAAGATCACCTGGCACAAGGGAAATGTTGGTCTTGGCTCCTCCTTCGGGAGGATTCAGGCCATGGCTCACTGGCCCCATGCTTTGCACCTGCGGCAAGGTGGCCCCTCACCGTTGAGCACACTGCAGAGCACAGCCACTCACATCACCAGATCAGGAGTGAAAAGGAATAGAGGAAGAGGCCAAGGTATCCGCAGGCTCTTCGTGAGAACATCCACAATGACTCAAGGACCCAGATGAAGCCCTATCTCCTGAAGCTTCCACTGCCTCTCAGTGGTCCTGCCCTGGGCATTGGTTTTAACAGATTCGCCTCAAGGAGACTCCAGATCGAAATTATAGCACCTTCTAAGCCAAATGACAGCATGTAATCCTTAGTTAATTCCCATTTTAAATTGTGCCTCAGATGCCAATCAATCCCGCACCAACCCCTACTCTGGGACCCTTCTCAGAATCCCGCACTGAGAACCCACCTCACAAAAATTCCCCTCTCTTAGGTCTTGTCATGGAAAAGCTGTGCTTCCTCAGAATTCCTTCCCTCATTACAAGTCAATAGACTTGATGCTTCCATACTACATCCCTATTCTCGTGTACATATGATGCAAAATAATTAGTATGCTATGAAAGTAAGTTGTGCTTTCGACTTTTTCTGAAGTCCTACTACTTTGAAAATACATGTGGATATTGTAATTCCAACAAGAAGACTGAACTGCAGAAGAACAGAGGGCAGGGAAATGACTATCACAGTGGGATTTGGAAGACTTATAAAAGAAAGTGGAACATAGAGTAGACCTTAAAAGAGACTTCAGACTTCCTAGAACTGTATTAAAGCATACACTGGAAAGCAAGGGGAAGTCAACCTGAAATCTGAGACTAAAAGGAATACTTTGGAGTCCACAGATGACAGGGGAACTGAGAAAAGTTTCAGAATGTGGCAGTGACTCAACCTGTGCTCTTCTTTAGGACGGCTTCTCCTGTAATGTGACAGACAGAAAAGACAGAAGGGAGTTGACTAGGGCTTGAGGTAGAATGGAAGGAAGGAACACAAGGGACTCTATGGGAAAGCAGCAGATAGGCACAGAGAAGATACACGAAGCAAGATATGAGAAAGTTGAGGAGTCCACGTAACATGAGACCCAGAAGCCATCGAAGAGAGCAGAAAACTGGGAGAGGAGAGATGCATGATGGGACCTGGCTTGGCATTCCCTCACAGTCCAAATCCCCATTCCGTCTCCGGAGGGTGAGGAATGTCTTCTTCTACCGGAAGTGAGTTTCTTCTGGGGAAAGCTGGCTTCAGGTACTACTTTCAGACATGGTTGTGTGACAGTGGCAGTTACTTAACTTCACTGACCGTAAAGGAATTCCTTAGTACCAAGAGGATTAGGTCAGCATCTGCCCGCAGAGGTGATCCGTTGTGGATTGAACTAAATCATGGAGCACATGGTTGGGCTGGGAGCTGCTATCACTGAGGTGGAATTCAGACTTCATGCAGCATGGGTGGGATGGGAGAGACAGTCTTAACTCATCAGGGCAACTTTTTGGCTCTGTCGAAGCGAGGCTAACAGCGATGGCTTTTCCACATTTTCAAAAATATTCAACATCAAATTCTCATTTTAAAAAGGGCTCTTGCTGCTTCTTCAAAAGTTTTTTGGGGTGAGGGTGTTTTTGCTTTTATGTCTCTGTACTCCATCTGATACATTCAGACTGGACTGAGAGTCTGTGTTATTCGACTTACACCAAATCAGAATTTTAGCAAGTCTATTAAGGTATATGTCCTTTTAAATCTGTTCTCACTCAAAATCATAGCCCATATTCCACAAATATCTATGCTTGAGAGGGATAATAAAGGTCTCAAATAGAAAAAAAAAACATCTTGGCCTAGAGAAGCAGATCTTTAAAATGAAGCACTACTCACATTTCAAAGTGATTTTGCAGTTTTCAAAACACACTTTTTATATAGTGGCTTGGAGTACACAAAAAAAATCAGACAAAAAAAATCAGACAAAATCAAATGAACATCAATAGTATTGACGATTATTACTGACAGGTCACTGATGGCATAACAGTCTAATAACATGGGAGACCTAATGCTGGGCTTCTGTACGCGCCTTGTGTTAAGGATGTACAAAAGACGGACGGGACCAGCAGGGTCCATTTCAACTTCCTTCAGTCAGTTGTGAAACTCTGTTCTAAGCTAATTCCATTCATTCCTAAGTTTTCACTTCATGGATACTTTCTGATCCAAACTCACCATGACAGAATACCCGGGAGTATCCCCCAAGTCACTGAAAGGTGTGTAAAGTTCAAAAACTCAGTGCTACCTGGATCAGGATGTAGTTGGCGTCTGTCAACTTGAGAGGGTCAAACCTGGCACCAAGCACTGAGGTGCAGCAACTGCTGGATTTGAGCGGCCCACTGTTTGGCATTTGGGAATGAAAAACAGAAAAAGCCTGGCAGCCCAAACAGGCGGCAAGGAATGTGTGCACGGTGGAATGCAGTCAACCCAGACAGGGGGGCTGGCAGAAATCTAGCCTGTAGTAAAAAAGACTGTGATACTTTGGAGGTCTCCAAAAGGTACAGCTCTGCGTTATATTTTGTGCCCACATACAACCTCTGAGCAAAACCTGGCTACTGCAAATGATGTTAAGAGTAACTTTCAGGGTCCCAGCTCAGAACAGTGATGTACACACTTGAACGTCACCTCTTCATCCCCGTGTTCTGTTGCGGAAAGGCAACAGCAAAAAGGAAGCGACTGGTTTTTGACAAATGAATTTTTCTCACGTTCATCTGGTCACACTTCCTTACACTGTAGTTTGCATTTATTTTGCAAGGACTGGATTGATCTTACACACAGAGATGACACCACGCCCCTGCAGGCTGGTCTGTCAATCAGAGTACCATCTCTTCACATACAGCATGTTCCATATTTTCTCTGCTAACATAGCCAGTAGTGTTTTGGTTTAGTGGTACATTAAATTAATGCTCCTCTTTTTGTTTCATAAACACTTACACATCAACTCTAAAGAATAATACCAGGACAGTGGGCATGTACCACAGAAGCATTCGTGTGTGGTGGCACAGTGGAGGCTGGAGTCAGGGAAACATGTCTGCAGGACAGATAAAAATATATGCATTTTCATTTTAAACTTATTTAGTCTTTCAAACTCAGGTTTAAATTTTTACTCTTACAAAATGACCTTCTGTTCTGAGTAGATGCAAGGGAAAGAGCAGCTAATAATAGGTACACTTAAGGGACATAAAATTTGTCACACCAATTTCTACTACCATGTACATCTACAGGAGGATCCGAGAGATATTCATTCCCACTATTTGAAAAATTGCTGTAGGATGTTCCAGCTATTGCGACTGTATGTGTCCCAGGCAACATAATAGATTATACCTCGACTCCTTAAAGAGCACCCTGATAATATGCGAGGCTCAAATGTCAGAAGCTATTAGAAACTCTCAGATGCACAATATATCTCCATCCCTGAGTTTTCCCCTTACACTGCGAAACACCAGACAACAGGCATGCAAACTGCTCAGCTGCAACTGTTCCAAGTCGAATAATTACAACTTGTCAGAAAGAATTAATTTTCCCATTTCTCATAAAGATGTGTAAAAATTACCATGTTATTATACACTGACACTCTCTGGAGGCAGACACAAAATTTAATTTTGAATTCTTTCCGCATATTAAATTAAATCCATAAATAAGAGTTTAGGCATTCACTCGGAAGCATATGTTCATTGGGAGCGAAAGCCAACACGAGCCCGGCTGTAATGGCTGTTGTAATGTTTTAATAGCTCGCTTCTTCTAAGCACCAATAAATTTACATGATCATAACAGTCGTGGGCATACAAGAAGCCCATTACTGTCTGGGCACAGGCAGCAGCGTTAACAGGATGGAAAAATGGAAAAAGGAAAAAAAACTCTTAAATAAAATTAGGCAACTGCACTTGTCAGCTGCTCCATGATTGAATTTTTAATATTGTGGTCAATTGGTCAAAACAAATAATGGGATAAAATATTTTAATGTATTTAGAATCTGTTTCTGCGGTTAGCCCACAAAATAGTTTTCTGTTGGGTTAGTTTTTCAAAATGGGGACTGTTTCAATCTTGCTATTTGAAACCTTTTTCTTTTTAAAGACACACACGTTGCCATTTTTAATCTCTTCGAGGACGTGTGCTCTCCGTGAGCTCCTGTTTGGTGCTGGAACCCTTCATACTCGGCTCTGCGGCTGACTGCTTTGAGCCACTGGAGTCTCGCCTGCGGGAAGCAGCCCGGAGGAGCACTCGCAGGGCAGACACCCCCAAGATCTGGGGCAGGCAGCGCCTCACCTGTCTGCCCTCTGCTTGGACGCTGCCCCCTGGAGTCCCAAATAGATACAGTGCACACAGTGCGGTGAGAATCCACTCTGAACAGACAACGATAAACCCTTCAGACCGTGATTCATATGGTGTGAATTTCACCCGTTAAGGTGTGCTTCCCGAACACACAGTTAACTTCTTAACTTCTAAGTGAAATTCACCAGGTTGTAGAAACAAGATACTGGACTGGACTGTATGAAAAAACCAACACGGCCGTTCAGATTGTCGAAGTGTTTTTCAAGAATGAAAAGTCCAATGCGACAGTCGGACTTGTAATGTAGGTCACCGGTGAGCGGATGTAGTTCTGATCCAGTCTTGGATCTGAAGCTGCGGGGATGGTGGAAGTGAGGGCACAAGAGGACAGCACTAGAGAGAGAAAGACGACGTTTAGAAAAATGATCACGTTTGTTGAACTGATGCTACAGAGATTTTGTCCATAAAGTCTTTCCCTAAGCCAGTGTCTGGCTGCTGTCTGGAAGTTAGCCAGCTACAAATGCTGGCGAGGCTGCGGAGGAAAAGGAACCCTTCTCTACTGTGGCTGGGAGTGTAGACTGGTGCAACCTTTCTGGAGATCAGTGTGGAGATTCCCCAGAAAACTAGGATTAGAGGTCCGATCTGACCCTGCTATTGCCCTGCTAGGGATATACACAGAAGAATTAAAAGAATCATATCATAGTGACATATGTGCACCATGTCCATAGCAGCTCAGTGTGTGATAGCTCAATCTTGGGAACAACCCAAATACCCATCAACTGGAGACTGGAGAAAAAAGATGTGGTTTTTCCATTAAATGGAGTATTACTCTGCCTTAAAGAATGGTAAGTTTGAGTCATTTATACTCAAATGCATATACCTTCAGAACATATTCATAAGTGAAATAAACAGGTCACAGATGTGTAAATACCATATCCCTTCTCTGATATGAGAAACTGAAGATGTTAATGAGTTCTAGAATAATGATGGATATTGTGAAATAGAAAATGTTCAAAGAGAAATGTATTGGAGGGGTGAGTAATGAGGGGTAGAGAAAAATGTGATAGTAATAAAAAAGAGAAAAAAAGCTTATGTATTTAGTGGGTGGTGGGCTGTAGGGTGGGTAGGGGAATGGGAAAAAATGAAAATTAAATCATGTCATATACTAGTACAAATTCCCAATATTGAGTGTGTGATCATGATGTGTATATACAATGTACCAATAAAGGAAAAATAAACTAAAAAAAAAAAGATGACATTACCAAGGTTATGTGCACAAGGCGACTACTGTTCAATAAAGGTTTGATGCTTGATGTATTCTTAGAAAAATGATATGAATAAAAAAGATGAATAAAAGACATAAATTTTTTAAAGTTTTTTTAAATAGAAGGTGGATGTGACCTTAACCTCCCTTTGTAGTTAAAGAACATATATATATATATATATATATATATATATATATATATTTCCATATCTATATATATATATTTCCATATATACAGATATATCCAGAGAATCTTATAGATAGATATATCCATTTGATATATTAAATTTCTATGATCTCTCTCAACTGAGAAATGAATGCCACCGAAACATTTTTTATTAGAGCTCACGCAATAACTCCTGAGCTATTTTGTACATATTCAGATTAACAAAAAAATTCAAACATTTGAGAGCAGTCCATTTGGGATAAAAGATTAAACTTAGTCACTTATACCACAGTGAGATTAACAAATATTTTCCATTTAAGAAAAGACCCCAGAATCTTCCAACAACATATGCATTTACTCCTAAATGGTTGTTATGGTTTGGGTTTAGGTGTCCCCCCAGGACACTCTTCTTCAGAGGTGGTTGAACCTGAAATGTGTGATGCTGTGGTCAAGGGTGTGTGATTCCTAAACTACACCTCAGCGCTGAGCTTGGCACTGCCCTCATCCCTGTAATCTGAATAGGGATGAAAGGGCAGAAAGATGCTGTTAAACTCTCTTGTTGCCTTGGCTGTCTTGTCCATGTCGGTTTGCCCTTCCTGCCTTGGAGCCAGCCGACTCTGCACTGAAACCTCTTGGAACTGTGAGCCCTATAAATCCCTCCCCTTCTAACTGTGGGTGTTGAGTATTTTGTCTCAGCAAAGTGAGAGAAAAGTAGCTAACACAATAGTCTATAATTCATGGAAAAAGTTAAAATAATTGTTCTACTCTTTTGAACCATCCCCAACAACTCTTAAAAGAAACTGAACTTCATCAACATTAGCTGAAGGAAGCTTCAGGTTTTTCAACTAAAATTATATAAAGACAGGCCAGGCGTGGTGGCTCACATCTGTAATCCGAGCACTCAGGAGGCAGAGGCAGGAGGATTGCTGAAGTCTGAGGCCAGCCTGGGCTACATAGTGAGCTCAGGGCCAGTCTGAACTGCAAAGCGAGACCCTGTCTCAAAAAAAAAAAGATTATATAAAGACTGAACTAAATAAGTAGTCAATACTCCAAAAGATAGTAAATATATTTCTACCAAGTTGAACATATTTAAAAGCACGTTTTTTTTTTTTAATCACTAATCCTCAAAAGCTTCAATACAAGGGACAAAGCATATGTACGAGGTATTTCAGGGTATTTCAGAAATTGAAGAACAAATACAAAAACATTAGAACATTCTGAGAAAAAGATACGCCTTTCTGCAGTTTCACTAAATGCCTCTGAAAACTTTCAGCAAATCCTTTCTTTACTAACAACAAAAAAAAGTGCTTCTAAAATCTCCTTTTACATCCTTTTTCTCCTACATAATTTAATTCGGTTTGCTGTTAAAATGGTTTCACAGGTGAAACATATTTATATCCAAACTGTTGCAAAGTATTATTAAATGAAGGGAAAATCTGTCAGCGAGAAGTCTGAAGGGGAAAGTGGCTGTGGAGAACAGGACTTAGGTCATGGAAGAGGTGATGGTGAATATAATGAGAGCAAGCAGGAAGGTTTTCTCCGTTAAATATACACACAGTCACATGAAAAGCACATAGTCTACTAATAATGTTACCTGTGTATCAATGATTCTGACTCGAAAAACATATGACATTCATCCACTAGCTTTGCCCAACGACTCTTGTTGTGTAAAGGGTTGGGAAAACCCTTCAAGAGCTGAATATCCTTTTGCCCAGTTCAAGAGGAAACTGTGCTGTTGCAAAGGACAAATGCCTTCTTTTGATAGTACTGGAACTAATACACACAAAGGAAAAGATTTCATAAAATTCATTTAAATAACAGTATTTCTTCAATACTGTAAGTTGGTTTGTTTGATTATCTACCATTTATGTTATTGCACCAATGTGCCATATGCCCCAAATCCTACTAACAATGCAAACACATGGTAATAAAAATTTGGGTTATCAGGATCTTAAGTTCGATAAAAGGCAAGTTGGCATCATTCTAGAGGTACAGTTACTCCAACTGTTGAATTCATCTCTGGCTGAATCATAGTTATACGTACATGTGAGGAACTCTGTGAATGGAAAAAAAATTATTAAGTATCCAATAAGGTAAGCATTCAAAGTCTGCTTGAGGTTTCTCTGTTATAAAAAATCTGGAGTTAATTTATTCACTCTGTACTTTCTTACTTTCTCTTTCATGTTCCTTTTGAGGAGAGAATTTTGAAAAACACAAGATATTCCTTCTTACTCCTTTTTCTCAATGTAGAAAAAGAATTACTCTCATCCTCAGAGACATGTTCTTCCAAGAAACAGAAAACACTCAATTCTCTGATATAGGATGGGGAGAAAAGACAGCAGGGGTTTGGGGGTATACAACCGGGTAGTCTCTCCTCGCTCCAGCTTCTTTTCTGTTCCATCCACGACATTCAGCTTAAATTAAAGGTGACACTAACACTGACCCTCCACAGTAGGGAGACCAGTTTCAGTACCATGAACTGAAGTGTCATGCCTCAAATACGGTATAAAATTTAGTTTGTGGAGCAAAAATGTGGCCTTTGATAGATCAATTCTAATCTATGTCAAGAACAGATTTATGGCTGGCAACTGTCACAGAAGAATACAAAAATCTGATCTTTTCGATTTCCCTTTTCCTCGGTATATGTTTAAGTATACATTCATCTTTGACAAACCTCATTAATCTCTCATTCTCATCTCTATTTACTTTTTGTGCACACTTTCCTTTTTTTACCTTTCCTTTTTCTACCTTTTTCTTCTAAAATGAAATGAGTGATTTTACTCATTTCATTTTTTTTTCTTAAAACATATACTACTGGGACAAGATGGAGTAACACGGAATACATTTACTGTCTCACCTGAAACAACTACCAAAAAAAAAAAAAAAAGAGGGGGACACAATAGACAGGGAAAAAGGCTTTGTATAAAATTTGACAGCCAGCAGCAAAGAACATTTATCCCTAAGAATCAGAAGATGAATGCAATGCGCCTGTGATGGCCTGGGCCACAGCTCACTGTCTTCACATTTCCAGGCCACGCCAAGGAAAGGAGAGTCCAGAACACAGCGCTGAATCCTGGATGATAAAGGAAGCTGGAATTCCCAGGACCAGGTATTAGGAGAGACTTGCACAGAGATCTGGGGAGATGTGGAGTGGAGTGGATCCTGTTCTAGCATTCAGCAGAATTCTGATCACCACATATGAGGAAACTGCCTGAGAAAGAACTACCCAAGACAGTTGGAGGAAACAGTAGCCAAGTCTATGCAGGTTAGGAATAAAGCCCATGTTTACCAATCTCTCTCTGTCTCTCTGTCTCTCTCTGTCTCTCTGTCTCTATCTGTCTCTCTGTCTCCGTCTCACACACACACAAGTTCACATTCATATTCATATTCTATGGTAGAATGCTCAAATATGTCTTGGTAGGGAATACACAGAAGAGAAAAATGCTCCTTTGGTTCTACCTAATAAATAATAAAGGCAAGTTATCTGTTTCTAAATAACTTCACTGAATCCCAGAAAAAGTTCAAAAATATATGTACAAGGAAACAAAAATATCAAACATCTAACAAGATACAGTTTACAAAGTTTGCTAACCAATAAAGAATTACCAAATATCCAATGAGCAGGAAAAATATGACTTAAAATTAAAAATATAGCAATCACTGAAAACAGATCCAGAATTGAAATAGATGGTAGAGATAGACATAGACTATTTACAAATTGTCACTGTTACTGTATTCTATGTTTTCAAAACTCTGGGTGAGAGAGAAAAATTCTAAATAAAGGTTCTGGAAATAAAAGTGACCTCTGGGAGACAGGAAAACTACAATGTTTTGAGAAATGAAAAGTTTACGATGATTAAAGTTAAAATACATTGGATGAAAATTATCAATAGATTATTAACTGAAAAATGGATTAATGAACTGAAGATAGCAATAAAGAGTCTTTTAAATGAAATATAATGGGAAAGTGAGATTCAGCAGTAATAAAAATGTGTAAAGAGAATAGAGAATTATTGAATCATGTATCAATCAATGCAGGAACTTTACATTTTGCAGTATGTGTGGATGGAGTAAAACAACAGTGACAAGAAGAAAAAAGAATGAAATAAGAGCTGCAAAAGTGTTCAGATTTCATTAGAAATATATACTCACAGATGAAAGGTCTATAAAATATCAGTCACAGAAAAAGAAAATTATAAAACCTTGTATCAAAATTGAATTGAACCAGCGATAAAAAAAAATCGTAAATGCAGCCAGAGAAAAAAGCTGTTATTACAAAGAAACCAAAATAGAATGAGAGCAGATTTCTCACCAGACACAATGCGACAAGTAAGCAGAGTGAAATCTTTAAAGCTCTAAAAGAAAATTACTGAAAACCTGGAAATGAAAAAGTAGCCAAAAATTTTTGAAAAACAAATAAAAATTTTTGACAATTTACCAACAGCAAATATAGCACTTGAGAAATTTCAAAGGACATCCTTCAAGAAGGAAACAATAAATTAGCTCCTTCAAATAAGGTCAGTCCATGAAACAAGGTCAGTACATTGATGCATTTCAGTTAGTCTGACTTGTGTAAACCTGTTTAAAAGTTGGCCATTAGGGCCGGGCGTGGTGGCTCACGCCTGTCATCCCAGCACTCGGGAGGCAGAGACAGGCGGATTGCTGAGTTCGAGGCTTGCCTGGGCTACATAGTGAGCTCAGAGCCAGCCTGAACTACAAAGCGAGACCCTGTCTCAAAAAAAAAAAGTTGGCCATTAAAACAATAGTAACAACAGTGTAGTGTTGAGTTTACAGCATTTCTAGAAGCAAAGTGTATAAGAAAAATAACACATAGATCAGATAGGAAAAAATGGAAAATACTATTTTAATGTTTATAAGACATATAAGAAATAGTTGAATGTACCTTCAAAGAGACTTTTGATAAGTACATGGATGATGAATCATAGAGCAATGCTACAACAGCAAAGAAAACAGTTGCAGCTTACACAAGGTTCAATCAGAAGTTATGTTGTATGTTTAAACTAAAAGACATGTATCACAGTGAAAGACATATTGGTGTCAATTGATCAAAAATACTCTGCTTTGTATACACTTTTCATTCCTGTTATATTCTGAAGCAGTTCTGAAAGTCTTCATGAGATATGACAAAAAGTGTGGTAAGTGCTTCTGCCAATGCCATATAACAGAGAAAGGGAGCTCCTGAAAACATGATGGTGTGTCCTCATCATCTTTTTCTGGATATTTAGTGCCCTATTACTTCTGTGTGACTTCTGACTCATACCGAGTCACAATGATCATGAAAGGTAAATGTTTTTAAACAGTCCAGGTCAATGTGGCAGTCAAAACAGTGCACAAAAGAGGAATTCTAGAACTGCTTTAGACCATGACAAGAAGGATGGTGTGAGTGTCCCCGAGGCAAAAGGGAGTATTTCGAAAAGAATTAATGACAATATAAAAATTCCACACATTTCTATATGAACTATATTTTTTTCATACCTTGAATAAGGAACCAATAAAAGAAGCGTAAAAACAGAAAAATTAATTTGAGGCAAAGAAGAAAGGCCCCAAGAATAAATGGGGAAAATGGACAAATAGCAAGATGGTACATTTAAAGTAAAATATATTAATAATATTAAACAGAAATGGTCTAAGTACCAATGAAAAGATAATGACTGTCAGAAGGAACTTGCAAACAAGATCTATTTCTTGCTATGGACAAAAACTCTCATTTAAATAGGAAGATATATGGAAAGTCTAAAGGAAATGGACAAAAATGCTATACCAAGTTAACATTTGTTTTTAAAACTGAAGTGGCTAAATCAGTATTGAACAAAGCAGCTTTCAAAACAAGCATATAATCAAAAATGAATAAAGTTGTCTCACAGTGATACAGAACTTAATTTATCAAGGAGGTATAATAATGTTAAACTTTTAGTGTGTGTGGTACCAGGAACTGAACTCAGGGCTTTATGCTCATAAGGCACGTCCCAGAACCACTGAGCTAAATCCGGTACCCTCAAACACTTGTTAATAAGATACCAGAAGTCCAAATTATATGAATAAGAATCTGATAGAAGGATGAAAAAAAACAGGTAAACCTGTATTTATAAAAAGAGATTTCAATATCTTATTCTCAATAACAGAATAAGTACATAAACAGAAAGTCACAACAGATATAGATGACTTGAAGAACCTGTTGACACTCTTAACTAACTGACATTTGTAGAACATCCTACCCCAAATAGCAGAATATACATTCTTTCTATGTCCACACAGGACCACATAGACCATATTCAGCCCATGAAACAAGTTTAAATAAATTGAAAATAATTAAATCCTACATAGTTTGTAGCTTGCCTGCAATACAATTAGAAATCAACAACAGTTTATGAGGAATATACCCAAATATTTGGAAAAGTCACATAAACTACTTTTAATAAACCAAGGATCAAAAACAAACTCAAAGGAGAAATTAGGAAGCATTTTGATCAAAATGGCAATTAAAAATATTGATTCAAAATCTGTAAGATTAACTAAAGTCATATTTAGAGCAAATTTATACTGCCAAATGCCTATATTTAAAAAAGAAACTCTCAAACCCGTGTGGCTTTCATTTTTCACCTTATAAATTTGGCAGAGCCTGGCATGGTGGCTCATGCTAGTAATCCCAGCACTTGGGAGGCAGAGACAGAAGGACTGCTGAGTTTGAGGCTTGCCTGGGCTACCTAGTGAGTTCAGGGCCAGTCTGAACTACAAAGGGAGACCCTGTCTTTAAAAAAAAAAAAAAAAAAACTTGGCAGAAAAGAAAAACTCTGAGTGTAAGCAAAACTTGGGGGAAAAAAATCAAAGGTCATAGTTAATTCAATGACACAAAAAATTAAAACTCAATTCAAAAAACTTAGTAAAAACAGCCGGGCGTGGTGGCTCACACCTATAATCCCAGCGTTTGGGAGGCAGACACAGGAGGATTGCTGAGTTCAAAGTTTGCCTAGGCTACATAGTGAGCTTAGAGCCAGCCCGAACTACAAAGCGAGACCCTGTCTCAACAACAACAACAACAAAAAACTTAGTAAAAACAAAAGTGGTAAATCTCGGGACAGATTGGTCAGGGAAAAAGGGAGGGGAAAAAGGAGAGAGAGACAAAAGATATAACTTACCAATATAAGAAATGAGAAAAAAATAGCATCACTAAAATGTCTTCAGATATCAAAATAATATAGCAACTGAATTTACATCAATAAATCAAACAATTATAAAAATGGACAATCCTTTAACAGATATAAACTACCAATGGTCACTCAATGACAAAAAGGCAATATAAATAGCTCCATATCTATTTTTAAAATGATGGTGTATTTTAAAACCTTTCTATAAAGAAAATTTAACACTAAGAATGCTTCACTGGTAAATTGTGTCAATCACTTAAGAAAGAAAGAACAAAAATATGTATATAAACTGCAACAAAAATGGCATAAAGAGTACAATGCTGTCAAACCATACAAAGATATTATCAGAAAAATACACTACCTTATGACTCATGAACTTAGATGTAAATATTCTTAATTAACTGTTAACAGAATGATTCAATTTAATTCATCTCAACAATGCACAATTGTTCTAAACATGGAAAAACTGGTCACTTATATAATCAAACCAAAAAGAAAGAGTATGTGACCATAAAATAGATGTAAGAAAAGCATTTGAAAGTCCAACATTGATCACTAAAATATTTAAATGCTTAAGGATTAATCAGGCAAAAATGCTCAAAACCTATACTCTAAAGATTACAAATTATTAGAAGAGAAAGTAAGAAAGACATATATAAACAAGTACTTCCATTCAAATTATTCTATAGATTAAAAATGATTGTTATATTCTCAAAGATAATACCAGAAGTTTTTCTTAGAGAAATTATAAATTCATCCTAAAATTCTCATACAAAAGGGAAAATCCCTCAAACAGCCATAACAAATTAAACAGAAAAGTACAAAGTTTGGTGTATAAACTTGACTTTCTTCTAAGTCTTTTCATGAAGTTACAATAATAAAGTTCAGTACTGACAAAAAGAAATATAAATAGTTCAATCAAGAAAATACAGAGTTTAGAAACTGACCCACTAGCATATGAAAACTAATTTTTGACAGTGCCACAAAAAAGATTAATTCAGTAAAGTACCATTTTCTGTTTTTAAATGCTAAAACATAACTTTACAACTAAACAGTAAGAGAATAAGAATAGTTAAAACACTGTATTATTATGTATAACCTCAAAGTACTAGAAATTGTAGTGGTTTCTTTAAAAGTTGGGCATGTCTATCCTATAAGCCCAGCATTCTTTTCATGGGTAATCACCCAATAGATATTAAGAAAAAGGGCTAAAAAAAAAAAAAAAACTGCTGAAAAATGTTTGTAACTTTTTTCCTAATGGAAACAGGTATTTATCAATAAGTGAATAAACAATGGCACTGCGTACCCATACAGAGAAGTATTACTGAACAATGAGAAATCTATTGCTGATTATACAAATGACATGGGTAAATCAAAAGTAATTATGTTGAGGACCGGAGATTTAGCTCAGTGGTTCTGCCACCTGCCTCACAAGCGCAAATTCCTGAGTTTGATCCTGGTAACCACATACAATGTTGGGTGTGGTGACTCACGCCCACAATACCACATACCACAGTGCTGGGTGGGGTGGCTCACGCCTATAATCCCAACACTTGGGAGGCAGAGACAGGAGGATTGCTGAGTTTGAGGCTTGCCTGGGCTACATAGTGAGCTCAGCCTGAACTATAAAGCGAGACCCTGTCTCAAAAAAAAAAAATTATGTTGAAAGAAACTCAATCCCAAAAACTAATTTTTGAAGAAATGTCTAATCACATATCTATCAATTTTTAAAAATACACAAATCTAAATTCAGAGAAAACAGGAACAGAACAGTTTTTGACAGAGTAAAGTATTTATTTCCACTGTTCTAACCTTTTAAGTCAAACATGTACCAGTAGTATTCGAGTTGTGTGCTTCAAAGGTGTGTATGTATTGCATATCACTTCTACCCTAATAGTTGTTAAAAATGTATTACACAGTATATTAGTTGAGTATTTTCCTTTAGTAAAATGTATGCATGCAAGTATGTATTTTTAAGCTACTGATTTTTCTATTGTATCCCAACGCTAGAAAAAATGCCTAGCTGATAGTAGATGCTAAACAAATATTCATGTGATGCATCTAGAATGGTTTTTAGTCTCTCATTCATTCAACTGCAGAACTAGTGAATTCATTCACAGAAAGATGAAGGAATACATTTTAAATGGATCAGAAAAAATATCAAATTGGAAATATGAATTAAACTGTGGTAGCTTCAGATGATGCTACTGAATAAGCAGTTGTAACATGATTTTATGGGCTGAAGATAAAATTTGATGACTGTCAGACTTTCAATGGCATTGATTTGAATGCAATTACTTAAAAGAAGTTGGTAAAATGATAGGTGAAAGATCACTCAGAACCTAAAGATAATCATCCTTAGGGAAGGGGGGAGGAGGAAGTTGCTATAAAGAGGATAAGGTAGGATAGCTACAAAAATGGAGGAAAATCTGATCTACCATTGTCTCAAGATCAAACAGAGGCAAAATACTCATGAAAGAGCATAATGAACAACTCCCATGCAGCACTGATACTAGGTTCAATAAGGGCAGAGTCACATTTGGATGTAGAAGATGAAAGGATCTGAGTTCTGGTTAGAATGCCCCAAGTAAGATATCAGTGAAAAGAAAGTATGTTTTTTAAAAAGGACACACAAGACAAGGACTTTGTTTAGCACAATACATGATAAGGAATGAATTTCAACTGAGAATTAAGCAGGATGCATTGGAGGTGAAGGAAGTACACATAAAATGATATCCATGACTCCAAGGAAAAGCATTAAATAACATAATAGAAGACAAAACTATGATTAATTAACAGGTATAAATATTAAGATCAAGGGGTAATTTCATATTTGAAGTCACAGCAGACAGGGAAAACAAAGTAGACTGAGATCCAATTATAGGAAACTAGGGGAAGATTTGAATTCACCAACTACTTTTACTGTCTTCATTTAGTTTCCCTGTCCAAAGTTTTAGAAATAGTAAAAAAAAAAAAAAAAAAGGTAGAGAAGGAATAAATATTTGATAAAAAAGAATCCTACACAGCCACTAGAAGTTTTATAAAAAAATTAGATGTACCATTTTAATGAATTAGTGTATTGTTTACTATATATTTGCAAATCATAGGTGACGTCACAGACAAAGATTCAATTATAACTGAGGGAAAGTTTTCTCTGATATATTTGTTGAAACTTTGAATATTTGATAACAGTGGTGATGATGATGATGTGAGCGCTATTTTTTTTTTTTTTAAGAAAACCTTGATGTGACAGCAGTATCCTGAAGGCATCATATTGTTGCTTGGTGTTTTCAAACCTTTCAAGGCAATGTCTTCTTCCTGAACAACTCAAACAGCAAAATGAGCACGACACACTCTCCAGCTATTGCTATGCCCTGCAGCTTGGGATGGAAGTCGAAAAGACAAGTTCTCTCATTGAAGTTCTTTTTAATTAGGACTGCAGAGCGCTGGTGTACAGACAATTTCTTTCTTGGAAGTATGTTTTTTACAGAATTTGAAGTAAGAAGGAAAATAAGTAAGTCTACTGTCTCCCAAGACCACATATAATAAAACATACTTAATTCTATCACAACATTGTTTGAGACACATTGACTGACACCTTAGTTTTAATCAATAGCTTCAAAGAAGCTAGAAAATGTCTCATTGAGGACATTAAAAAATACTCAAGCATTAACACTTATAGTATCCTTCTATCACATAAAGGTTTCCCACTGATTTGTTTTCCAACATAAAGGCACTTTTACTCCTGTAGAAATCTTATCTTAAATCTTTGTGAATTTCTTCAGGGTTTCATTAATATACTATGTATATAAATAAAAATGTAAGTTCACATAATCTTAGGTAAAGCTAGCGTTATTTGAGAGTGCAAAGACTTTTTATTCATTCATTATTTAAAAGGATATTATAACATGTCCTCTGTCATAGATTCAAGAGGTTTTTTGTCTACATATTTCCCATCCAGCCTCACTTTCATGCACATTTTATGAGCTTTTATCTGGCAAATTTTAAATACTTTGAGCAAAAGTAGTTTCACAGCTCTCCTGGAGAGATGTGTCCAGAAAGCGAGGTGGGAGGCATGCTACCTGACTGTCCGGGCTTGCATCTGATCTGCTGATCCTATCTGTGTCCTGGACCCCCTACCTGTGACACGAAGATACTTCTTGTTTATACAGATCTATCAGTTTGGAAATTTTTAAAAAATAGCGCAATCTCACCTTTAAAGTGTCTTTTTAAAAGGCTATCTGTGAATGTAAGGTAGCATGCTTGTCTACCAAAAACAAATACATTCTATCTATGGGTTTGTGCATTGTTTTTTTGTTTGTTTGTTTGTTTGTTTGTTTTGCGGGGGAGGGGGAAGTAGTTCTTTTGTTTAAATCATTTTAAATTTGAAGAGTTTCTGAGCATCTCAGCGTAGTAGAGTCAATACCATAAGATGGGATCATGTTGTATTATTTGATTAGACTTTACTAAAAAAGAAAAAGTGAGCAAAGAATGCAGAATGTGGGTGCTTAAGTGCACGCAGTTCAGCTCTGGGATAGGGTAAAAAATAAAGAATTGTAATCATATCCAATTAGTGTTAAAATAATGTTTCCCTTTGAAATGTTTAATTAGTTCTTTTATTACATAAGCTTTCCTGACGTGGAGCACGCTGCAGAACTGAAAGATTCTGTAGGGCTGGAAGCGCTCTGTGCCCTATGAAGGGCAGGCCTGACAAGGAGTGGCTGTTGTTAGCAGATGTCTGGACCTTTCGTAGATACATGATGCTTGCTCCAAACAGCAGGCCATCGGTTTCAACCTTTGTTGCCTCTACCCAACCTCCCATTGTGCTTTCAATTTAACTGCATCCCAAGCAGACAAGGAATTTTCTCACAATTTGCCCTTCCATTGAGAGCTGAATCCTATTTAAACGTGTCTAACCTCTCACGGCATATTAGTTATTGTTGTCAGCTCGAGCGCGTCCCCCGGCTATGGGCTACTCATTCTGGGAGGAGGAGGGGTCGCCCTTCGGTTTGATAAAGCAGGGCCGGATTTACTGGCACACTTGCAAGATACTTGTCTCGAGACAGCAGCAAATTTAATTAACCTTATTATAAATATGGTTTTCTTGATGATTACATCACAATTTGGTATTATTTGCCTACAGCTGTTTCAAAGTAACAT
>PVIC010017309.1:0-32914 GCA_004025085.1 Thryonomys swinderianus | reverse complement strand
GGAAATGAGGAAGTGCCGGGGAAGCAGAGAGGAAACAAACGCTCCCGTTCGGCTGGGGCCGCCGCCGAGGCCCCAGGGGCGGCGCGGACTAGCCAAAGCGCTCGTCCCGACCCCACTGTTGGGCAGGACCCTCCCCGAGCCCCACGGTGTAGTCGCTGCCTCACAGAGGAAGGAGGGACAGACGGACGGACTTCTGTCCGGGTACGGGCGGGAGCCGCGAGGCGGCGAGGAGTCCGGGGACGTGGAAGCCGAAAAGCGCCGGAGCCTTGAGGTGCCCGGACGGCCGGCAAAGGCGCCGGGATGAGAAGGCCCGGCCGTCCTCGCCGGGGGGCGAGAGCCAGACAGAAGTCCCGGCTCCTGAGTTCACTTTTATTGCGGGCTAGACAGAGCACAGCGGGCAGCCGAGGCGGTAGCTGGCCCGGGGTCTGGGCCCGGCGGCGACACACGAGATGGGAGATAGAGGAGGGCGCGCTTTGCACGCCCAGGACAGGCGCCGAAGCGACACGCTTTATGCGAGGCCACGCTCACATCTGAAGCGTAGAGGACTTTCCTTTAGATTTGCGTCCTTATTTTAGACGAGGACAGCATGTTATTCGGATAATTAAACATAGCGACCGCCCCCCAAAGCTTCAACCACCCCCTTCCCGGAACCCACCCTGCCGTTTCTTTCCACGGCCATGACGTCTGTTCCAGAAATAAGCGCCAAACGGGATGGTGTTGTCTGTTTGCTGGAAATCATTCAGCTCCTTACAAAACTCATCCACATTCAACTCAGCGGCCTGTGTGAGTCAGAGCACATCGTCATCCGGAATATTAATATTTCAAGATTTAATCTGATGTAGATCAGAAGACACCGTGAGAGCAACTCACCATTCACAGTTCCCTATTTGTTCAGCACAGGTGCGTTTTGCTAAGCAGAGCTGGTGCTCTCAAGGTTTTCTTCTTACTTTAGAAACTGCAGAAATCAATCCATCATAAATATACAGGTCTCATTTTCCTGCATTTAAGACTATGGTAATTTGGCAGTATGAACCAAATTGCAAGAAATTTTTTAACCACATAGCTAATGCCTGTAATATATAAAGTAGAACTATCTATCTTAAGTTTTTAAAACATTTTTTTCTGTGTAGTAAAAAGAAGGAAAGAGAGGAAAGAAGGAGGAAACAAAATAGGGTTTTAGACAAGAAGGCAGAGAGGAAAAAGTTTGTTTTCCTTCTTCTCCATAGACTAGAGGAAATGTACAATGTTCAAAACAAACACCAGAATATATCTGATGACTGTTACATATTTTAGCTTTTTGTGGCAAATATCACGTCACAATGCAAACATTGCTCTACCCAAAATGAGAGAAATAAAATTCTACACACATTGCCCTTCTACACACAGCATATTGCTATTGCCTATGTACAATCCCTTCCACTGTTGTTAGGCTGGAGAAAACAACCAAGGTTGAATTATCTTCAGAAACTAAAGATTAAATTGTATTGGAAGCGAAGCTCGAATATTTGAGGGCTAGGATGCTCAACATTTTAATGTTTGTTATAACTTTTAGGCTGTTAATGAATCAGAGCTATGAAAATCATCTCTGAATTATTGTGAAAACAATCACTGAGAGCTGCAAAGATGAAGTTTCTAATACCTATGTCCTAATCTAAGCAGGACAGAAATGCGGGAACATGCTCTTTGCCAAGAGTTTGAAGTAGAAAATATGTACAAAAGTATTTACGTAACTGAGAGAAGCCTCTGGAGAAAGGAGGAATTTTAAGGTAAATTAATGCAATGGATGCACAGGAAAAAAATGGGGAGAGTATAATGGGAGACTCAAAGGTACACTCTACAATGAATAATTTCATCAGAACCATGTGTGCAAATTAGATCAATTAAAGCAGAAGATGCTCAGTCACACACCAATCTAAGAATTAATCGTTGTGGGAATAGAGCTAAAACCAATTCCAACCACAACTGTGGACTCTCTCCCAGGTGGAAAACAAGATAACTTCTGAAGGAACGAGAATTAGTGAGTGATTATTCTCACTCTCTCTCTCTCTCTCTCTCTCTCTCTCTCTCTCTCTCTCTCCCCCTCTCTCTCTCCCTCTCTCTCTCCCTCTCTCTCCCTCTCTCTCACTCACTCACTTGCTCTCTTTCTCTTTCTCCCTCTCTCTCTCTGTTTTAAGTTGCCACTTTAGAATAAATAAATGCATGTAGTATCTGACATTTCCTGAACAACAGTACCAAAAAAAAAAAACAAACAGGAAAAATACATAAAGTTTTTATTGACACCTCAGAAAAGACACCAAAAAATGCCTCCCCAAAGATGCATTTTATAAAAATTTAGAATCCTATCTAGTTTTCTACTTTGTTAGGATTTTTGACATTCAAAATAATTGCTGTTGATTAAAAATTACAGCAGAAAACAGAAACTGTACACGTTATTTCAAGAAAAAACAAATTGGGAAGGCTCAGTATATATTTGCAATATAAACAAGGTTGTTTCCACCTTTTGTAACATACTTTCTCCCCATCACCCCACCTCAGGCACACTAACCTTTTTAGGGTAAGTGTCCAATTCTTCATGGAAAATGTTTTATATGAATTTTGAGTTTTAAACTGCATGAAACTATCACATTCTTCACACCCTCATAAACACTTGATATCATTTCATATTATAATATTTGGCAATCTCATAAACTAATATATCATTTGAATTTTTATTGCCATAAATATCAGCAAATTGAATAAATCTTTATGCCTGCATTCTCCACTTGTATTTTCCTCTGTGACTGATCATTTTTTTCTTTGGCTAATTGTTTACTGGTCTACTTGTCCTTTTCTAATTGACTTGCAGGAGTTTGTTGATATTGATGAAAACCTTTGTCCTTACATAGCGGATGTTTTCTCTGAAGTGCCCTCTATTTATTCTCTAAGCCTGCATGTCATCCGTTTATCAAATTTATCAAATTTTAGCATCTTATCTCCAAAGCTTCTTTGCATCAAGAACATAAACATAATCATTTATAGTTTCTTTTATTACTTCCATTATGTTGTCTTTTACACTTAGGCATGGAATCCATCGTAAAATTAATATTATACTTGCCATATAGAAGCATATAACTATTTCTATCTCAAAATGGTTGAACAATTGTCTGGAAAACATTTATTGCATAATCTATCATTTCTCCAGTGATATGAAATGCAGCATTTATCATGGTCTAATTTTTCAAATGTCCATGGGCCAGTTTCTGAGTTACCTATTTAATTTCATTGATATATTCTTTATTCCTAAGCCAATTCCATGCAATTTTAATTATTTTATATTGCAATATATTTAATATCAGAGATGCAAAATATATCTCCATTTATTTTTAAGCCATGCCTAAACCATCAATGTGCATCTATGCTTATGAATGGGTTGTAAAGTTAGGTTTCCAGCAGTCAAAAAATTATACTGAAATTTTACTTGGGAGTAACTGAATTAATCAACTAATTAGTGAGAGATGACCTTCAACTGGGTGTATGCATTCCTAGGTATAGCATCTTTCCACGTATTAGAGGCAATTTTTTTAGGTTTTTCGGGAATATTCTATGTTTCACTGAGAAATAAGAAAACTAACTGCTGAGGATTTAGCTCCGGGATTCTGGTGCATGACTCACAACTACAAGATCCCAAATTCAATCCCTAGTACAAAAAAAAAAAATTCTAATTATAGGGTTGGGATTTAGCTAAGTGGTTCTGGTGCCTACCTCACAAGTGCAAGGCTCAAGTTCAATCGTCAGTACCTAAATAAATAAGTAAATAAATAAAACTTTTTCCAAAAAGAAAAAGAAAAAAATTAGCTGTTTTCTTCTCGGTTATATGTTGCTTTCATAGCTGTCAGAAATGTTTTATAGCATTTTCATTGGTTATGCAAATCTCTAGACAATATACCAATGTTTGTATCCAAATGTGATTTTCTTAGAGTTGGTATCATTGACCACATTTAGCTCTAGTCTTTCATGTGAATTGGAAAACACATTTAGTAGTCTTCCAGTTTTCCTTACTCTCTGCAACACTTTTGCATGAGTTGGAGATTCCATGTTCCTTGAAGATTTGGTAGGCTACCAAATTTCACAGCTGAATCCTTCCAAATTTCACAGCTGAATTCTTCCAATTGTTGCTGCAAAGGAGTCAGAACTCTGCGCCTTGTGGAGACCAGGGTCTGTGTCTTTAACTGTGACGTCAGTAGAGAAGTGTCCGGTGAAGTATCTGCTTGTGTTAACCAAGTTTATAATTAGTTAAATTTTCTTAGTAACTTCAGGATTTCATTTCATTTTATACAATAATATTGTAATGTGATCTTTCGTTTTGAAACCCTCCTCTTTTGTGTATTATATTCTAATTATTTTTATAATGGTTCTACCTAAGTTTTCAAACGTACAATTCAATTCATATTTTCTATATGCATTTTCTTTCTCAGTGGGAGACTGACATTGTTTCATTTCCTCTCTCTTTCCCTTATCTCTTCCAAATGTTTGCTGATATTAATTTTTACACAGCCTGCATGACATAAATCTTATTGTTTAAAATTATACAAGGAACATACAGCTGGACATCATGGTGCATACCTGTGATTCCAGCACTTGAAAGACTGGCGGGGGGATCGCCTTGAATTCAAGGCCTGGGCTATGCAGGGAGCTTAAGCCCAGCCCCCATAGACGACGAAACTCTGTCTTAAAAATCCAAACAGACAAAAACAGAACAAAACGAAAAGATCTCACAAAGATGATCACCGGTGTTAAAGGGAGTTATTTTAAGAGTTAAGAAATGTACAGTTAGCTTTCCTTTTTATATTTGTATATCATAAAAAGAAATAAGAAAATATCAAACTCAGTTGCTTGCAGTTACCTTCGCTGACTCATATGCTTACTCCCCAGACATGACAAAACCAGATTACACTGCAGAGGGGAGAGTGTCGGAAAGGGCAGGAACTCACTTGTGAAATATAGTGCTCAATGACTGCATTAAAAACTTGCTTAGAAATAAAGAAACGTTTGCTGGTCTTTGACTGTCACTGCCCTTTTTGCTTTGTCTTGTTGGAGGCGCGAGGGCTGAATCCAAGCCCTTGATCCCGCCACGGAGCTTCGTCCCCAGCTCTTGGCATCCCTCTGTCACCAGCTTCTCCGATCCATTTTCCTCCGACTGAGTGTGTTCTCTGCGGTATACATTTCAAAAAGAAAGTCTGTCTCAACTCTGGCTGTCTTTTAATGTCTGATAAGTCTTTTATCATCATTGATTGATTGAATAATTGCCTTTTTTAAGCTACCTGACGCTCTAAATTCCCAATGATTTTCATCAACACTCTGAAAATAAGATCAGGAAAGGACACTAAATCATGTATACTTCTGATGTGAGATGGTACAGAATGATTAATATCTTAGTATCCCAACTTGCATTTATAGTAAATCATGTTAAAATCTAATAAATATATTTGGACTATTTCACATATTTTTATGACTATATGAAGTAATTTCTGTTAGCCATTCTATTTTTCAGGTAAAAAAAATATCTGACTGTTGAAATTCAACATTGACAAAGGAAGTGTTGAAGTTGAGAAACGAAAAATGATGAGTTGACGCTTATGAATTCAAAACCTGTCCTTGTCCCTTGAAGACATCGCTTAGAGTCTCTCATGCCATCTGTTCCTCCAAATAAAACATTCAGTATTAAAACTGGTAACGTTATGAGTTTAGCTGTGCAGCAGTCAGAGAATATACTCGATTCCTTTGAAGACCTTGTCTGTGTTGAAATGACGGCCATGAAATCGCAGGAAGGGATCAGTCAGATCACAGTGGCCAGTGCCCGTTGGCCTTTGGGTCGGTCACTGATGCAAAGACAATGGGGTATTTTCAAGGACAGCTTCGCTAAAATTCCTGTAAATAGGTAGAAATTTATTTTTAGGAATGGTGGCTCGCATTTCAAATTACCACTGTAGAGCCTGTGATGACCACGGGAGAAGAGGCGGTTTGTTCGAGAGTGTGCCGGTGGGCCTGGGAAGTGACGTGTCCCCTTGGGCCTTGAGGGAAACCAAGTCTAGGGTACAGGGACAACGTCTACTCAAGGGTTTCAGGGAGGGCACTTCTGCATCTCGGAAACTAGTATCCTGTTTAGTCTGTGTTTTAGGATTTCTTTTTCTTTTGGCATTAAAGGACCTGAATGTTTTCTGTAACCATGATAATCTTAAAACATTCATACTGAGATCATTTTGGCCATTAATTCCCCAAGAAATCACTACAGTTTCTAGTCGTGGCATAACTAACACTCTTCTTGTGATAAGGTAACGGACAGGCGTTAGTTCAGAGAAGTTCCTTATCTGCTGTGCAGCTGGGCTAGGCCTACTCCTTATGGGACAGCCAGTGTGTTTCCCAGCTCTAAGCAGTAAATACCTATTATGCCAAGTGATGTGAATTGCCATCATAATTCATTGACTGTATCCAAGAATATTTCAAGTCATTTTCTCCCATGGCAACTTTTCTTTCAAAGGTTTGTCATGTCCTTGCATTCATAAACAGAACACCGATGACATTTGTACTGATTATTTATTGCTCTGTCACAAATCTCCTCACTATCTAGAGACTTCAAAGAAACCAACACTTATTACCTCCGTTTCTGTGCATCAGGGATTCGGGAAGAGCTCGGCGTGGGGCCCGAGGTGCCGACCCTGCCGTAGGGTGGCCAGCAAGGCCGGCGTCGGCTGACTCTGCCTCGAGCCGGACCTGGGGGCGGTTCACTTCCACTCCGGAGTCTCAGATCCCTTCTCTCTGTTGACCAAAGACACTGGCTCCTTGCTGCTTGAGCTCCTCGCGACTCCCCTCTGTACAGCAGCTCGAGGAGGGGCAGCTGACTTCAGTTAAAGGACAGGGGCGAGGAAGCCAATGAGACACCTACGGTGTTTGTCATTTAATCTCAGAAGTGACACCTCATCCCTTCTCCCATGACCTGTTCAACACAAATGAGTCGCCAAACGCAGTAAGGGGTCATGGGCAGGAGTAACAAAAGCTATGACCGGCAGGAGGCAGGGGTCCTTCGGAACCACTTCCCAGTTACCTACTCTGATTCTGCTCCCGCATCTGCCAAAGCTGCACCGTGAAACTGACTTGCAGATGTATGGAAATGGCATGATGGTCAGTATGGAGCATCAGTGTGATTTGCTTTGGGGATCACAAGGGGCACTCGCTGTAAAGTACGTTTTGGGGTGGGTCGGAGTATCACGGATGTGGCGTTGGTGTCCGTGTCTGGACTCCCTCCCGGTCCTCTCTGGCACAGCTTCCTTAACCCTGGGAATTCAGCAGCTTTGTTCCACCACGCCCCTTCCGGCTTGATGCTCCTGCTTGGGGACCCGCTTACCGTGAACTAAATCTCTTAAAAACATGAGCCAAGTGAAACCTCTTTCTTTACTTGTAAATGTCATGTTCTGCGTCTAGTAAGGGCAAACCTGACTGATGCAAGCATTTTCTACAGGTTGAGTATGATAGACAACCTATTGGATGGAATATTACAATGCTTTTGGCAAGAATATAAATCCAAGCTCTTTCATTTTTATGAATAAAGTTATTGATGTTAGAATGGATGGAATTATTATATAAGATCAGGTTTGTATATATTAGTTATTTCTATGTCGAAATAGTCTTCTTTTAAAGATTACAGTTGTTGACTTACCTGCTAAATACCCTCACGGAGTTAACCTCATTATTCCCATTTTCCAAAGAAGAAGCTCGGTTTAACCCAAGCACTCAGCATGGTGTGGCTGCTGAGTCCAACAGCTGGGGCCAAATCTGAAGTCAAAATGTTCCTATATGTAGCCCAGGTGCTGTCTAGAAATTTCAGTTTTAAAAGACTTTTAAATCTAGTTTTTGATTTAGGTCAAATTATATTTCATAGTAATAGATCATTATGGATTTTTATCTATGGTTGATCAGTAAAATCAACTTTAGGGTTTAAAAATATAGACAGACAGGCAAACACAGAGACAGAAATATGTCCTATTCCAAAACCTATTACACTAGTATTTCTGAGATCAAGCATTTTAGTTACATATTCAAATTTTGGGGGTGTTTCACAGGTAACTGTAATGGTCCCAGTTTGGGAAGTGCTGGTGCAAGGTTTATATTAATCATTAGTTTAAGTTAATATTTCTCAGAATATGGTCTTTGAGGCAATGTTCACTGATAAGTAATCTCTTAGTAGGGTATCCTGGAACTGTATTTTAAGCAAGCTCTCTGGTGAGTTTTGTATAAAGTTTGAGAACCACCATTATATACTTCCTAATTCTAACACTTAAAATATGTCAGTATCCTAGTATTTTTGCAATTGACAAACTAATCTTGAGGTTTGGGCTCTGTAGACTGGCTAAAGCAAACAAAACATCTTCATGGAGAACATCAGAATACTTCATTATTCTTTGTAAAACTGTCATGAGCATTATTCTACTGACTGTGACTTGAGAGACAATAAATCAGAAGACAACTTTAATTATATACCTGGCTTCTTATTTAGTTATTGTTCACAGTTTCTCAACCTTGGGTTTCTTGACATTTGAGGCCCCGTAATTTTTTGCTGAGGGAAATGCACATCTATCCTGTTCAGTGTAAGGCACAGCGGCAACCCTGACCTCCACTCACGCTACCAGGTGCAAAAGCCCAAGACATCTTTTTTGCTAATGTCCCCAGAGGGTAAAAACGTTCTCAGTTGAGAAGCACTGCACTGTACAGTTGATTATTTTTACTGACTTTATATTCCACGTTTTCACATAAGTATTTCAGTTGTAAGCCAGCTCAATACAGTTATAAATTATAAGCATATTTTAAACAAAGAGGAATATATATTTATTAAAATCCCTTAGTATGTAATTTTCAATCGATCCAGAAATAATTTATCTCATAATAATTTATTTCTGAGATCCTTTATTTCAGTTTGATCTCTGTGAGAATTGTGAAAATGACCTACCACTTCAAGCTTATTTTTTTTCTTGCCTCATAATTTACCTAGCATTACCAACAATACTTCACAAATATATTACAATTCATTAGTACATAATAACATTGTGACCTATCCATGGAAACTACTGCAGATAAGTAATTAAATAAAACTGGACAAAGGATGAGGAGATGAATGGAACCCTATAATTAGTATTTGCTATGCTTTTATCCATTGTTCAGAATAATGTAATAAAAACGTTTGCCACAGCTTTGTGTTTAATGACGGCTCTAATGAAGTATTGCTTCAGATGAAACAGAATTTATTTGTAGCATTTGAGCCTCAGTTAATCTTAGATTTTCACAGCTAGCTCTCACTTCTATTTACATTTTCCAAGAGTTGACATTTTGTAAATAAATATTTAGACACCAAGTTAACTATATGGATAAGCTTACAAATGTGTGAACAAACATAAAAACCATGGTTATCTTTTTCCTATGTGCGTGTTCCGGTTTTATGTCAACAATGCTAATGAAAACCAAATAGGACCAGTAAATGTAGCAGAAGACCCCATTTGCCTACATAGTTGCATTTTTAAAAGGCATTAGAAATCTGGGCTAATACAAAGAATGTTTTAGCTTATATAATTAGAAAATACATACTTGACTAACATTCATTTTTTTAAAAAGAAGTTTTCAAAACACAGAGATGTGTTGTTCCATCACATTTAGGATTCTGGCATTCATTATAGCTATGCTGTTTTACATAATTAGAAGACCTCTGAAAATAAAAGCAGTTTACACTCATTTAGCTAACACTAATTGAGCACATATATTATGCAGATGTGCCAGGTGCTGGCAAGACTGAGAAGAATAATTACAGTTGCTGCCCTTGGGGAGCTCGGAGTCTCGGGGGAAGTGACGAACCGCTGCAGGGGGCGGCGGAGATGCAGCCTCTTCTCTGCGGGACCCGCGAGTGGGTCTGCGTGGAAGGCCGCGGTGCGTGGCGCAGGGATGTCACTGAGGACGAGTTATATTTGCTGCTGTTATTTTGTAAAAGCCTGATATTATTTAGCCCTGTTTTTAAAAACTCTACTCTTATAGGTACTCAAGTTTCAATAAAAACGCTTCAAGGCGAAAAAATAATTTCTCTAGCTAGTTGAGATTTTAAATCTCAAATGCAATTTTAAATGAGATTTTAAATTTCATATATATATATATATTTTTTTTCTTCCACGGGTGTTATGTAACGTTTTAGAAAAGCTTGAAGTGATACAATCTGTGTCTAAATATTATATCAAAAACTCCATCGCAGTTTGCATATATCCTGCTTTCTCAAAAATCCTGCCCGTCATAGACTCACGAACCGCATCTTAAACAATTAAAGCCGACCTCTGTGCCTCTTGATTTTGCCCAGTAAAATAGTGGGGAGATCTTTAGTCTATTTTCATATAAGCACATTTGATACAATAAAACTCAAGTCAGGAGTGTGAAGTCGCGCTCAGCCTGCGGGCGAACTGGCACAAACCCAAGCGCCTCGGTGGCAGCCACAGCCCCGGCTCCTGGCTTGACCCCCTCCCCCACCCCAGGTCCTGCTTCCAGCTCAGGCTCCGCATCTTCTAAGCCATCTGTTCTCTCTGTTCGATCCTGCTTTCAGAAAAGGGTCTAATATTTACATCATTGTATTCATTTAAATTATCACACTATTTCTTTGCAGGTTACTGGTTTTGCAAGCTTTACCTCTAATTTTACATAAAATAAATTGCAGATGTGTGTGAAAGGGTAAGGTCCCACCGAATGATCTGTGCTAAGCTAACCCCACTCAGTACTTAGGACCACGTGGGGAGGAACGGAGGAAGATATTCAGGGGGCAACTTCAGGGCTCCTCGTGTCTGCTCGAACAGAGAAAGTAAAATTCAGACTTTAATGACTCCAATAATGTTAACTGTAAGGAACCACACTGTAGGTCACTCGTTTCACCTTCATTAAGGTACTCAGGTCTGCGGACCGGAATCCGTTTCTCTCCCCAAGTTCTTTCCTGCAGAAGTGGCTTGTGTCCGGGGCACGGAACAGCGGGGCGGCAGAGGCCGGCACCCGAGCCGGAGCCGGGCCGCTCGCAGTCTTATCGCTCGGGGTGGCCCCAGCCGACGCCACCCAGCCTGAGCCACTGGAGCTTTACAGCATGGAAAGGGACCAGTGATTTCGACTTCGCTCTGTTGTCAGAAGCGCTGATTCCTGCGCTATTTTCTGTTTACGTTGAATCCTACGCACCTGTTTCACAGGGCAGCGGAGGATTGCGATGTTCCATCTTCACCGAGAGCACTTAACCTCCTTGTTCAGGTATTTTTAGTCTATGAAAAATATTTTAAAATTTTATTAAAAAATAATAGGACAACAATAGTACTTAATACTTGATGTGTCTTTATCTTTAAAATGGTTATTCAGAGTGCAAGACACGGATACAAAAGATTCTCTCTTCAAAGAAGAAACAAACAGGCAGCAGCACAAAACTTTCTCTTCAACAAATGAAGAGAAACTAGTAGTCTAAATGAAACAAACTAGCATATATATTAAAATATTTTTGAAACAACGGAATAGGTAATTTGGGAAATTGTTTGGACTTCTCCCCTACTTCCTATTTATTTTTTATTTTAGTCTCTGCCTCTGTCTCTCTCTCTGTCTCTCTCTCTGTCTCTCTCTCTCTATATATATATAAATATATATGTATATAAATACATATATATTTCAACCTCTTAATTAATTTTTATTAAGAAATGATTTAAATTTTTTTAAAAAATTTATAACTATAAATCCTATGTATAGTTATAGACCAAATGTTCTCTGGTCTCACCAGCTTGCAACCGGAAAACTGAATTTTGTTTATGTTAATAGCTATATTATGAAGACTCAGAATAGCCATGATGTTCAAGTAATAAGGAAACCAACGTCTTACCAAGGTCTACCAAGAGCGCATGCGCACCCTGGAGGTCTTGGCCGGTCTTCTGTCTTCACTCTGCCCGGTGAGTTGGTTCCTGCAGAGCCGCAACTCACCTCCTGATGAAACACAGCGTTTCTCAAGCTGTTTTCCATTTTCTTTAACATTCATTCATTCTCAGTCAGAGAGATATTGCAGCCATGGGGTATAGATTGGTTCTTGGGGGGAGAAAATATCATTTTTATTAAAATATGTAATGCCAAGAAACACATAGTATACACATTTGTGATTTCAAAATTTCAAGTGGAAAAGTGATTATAGCATAAAGCTTGAGAGCTCTCCTAAAGGATTAATAATGAGAAAATTGAACACTCTGGAAGGCTGAAACAGGAGGATTACAAGTTCAAGCCCAGCTTGGGCATCTTAGTGACTTAGTGAGACTGTGTACCAAAATAAAATACATGAAAGGGATGGGAATGTTACTCAATGTGAAGCCCCTGAGTTCAACTCCGAGAACAGAGAGGGAAAAGAAGAAGGAGAAGGAAATGAGGAGGAAAAGAAAGAGACAGAAGGAGGGAGGGAGGAGAGAGAGGAGACAGAGAGAGGTTACAACTTCCTTACGCAAGCATGTGATTAGCCCTCCGCCTTAGCATCCCAGAACCCTGCTTCAGCCAGCCTGCAGTGTTTGGTAGGACTCTGGGGCCCACAGAAGGTGGGTGTCCCGCTTTGCTGAACATGGTGCTCCCCAGGACACCCCTTCCACTGGGTGCCTCACGCAGCATGACTCTGCACAGCTGTGGGCCTGTCATCTTGCTGAGAGAGTTCTGTATATATCAGAGGCTGTGAATTTTAAAACTGTTTTCCTTTACTTCATTTTCTGTCCCAGAATCACTCTTTTCCACGATGACCGATCATAGGAATTTCTGTTTCTTTTAGAGTGACCTAGCTTCGTGGCCATCTTATTAGCCTATCCTACTCTGACATGGTAGAGTGTGATAGTTTTCAGTTTCTCTAAGAGTGGAGCATCAATAATTTCATCGCTTTTGAGATTACTCCAACCCGTTTTCCGTTGATATGAGATCATATTGGCAAGGTGTGCCAGCCATGTCAGGGATCAGGGTGTTCAAATTCTCACGAAAACATTTAGTAAACATCCATGAAAGATTTTGCCAAGATGTCATGCTTAGGACATCTTACAAAACCTATGAGGTCTTTGTCTTCCTTTAGATTCTGCAATAATTGTAGTTTCCTTGTCAGTCTGGGTGGAAAGAACGTGGTTTCACACTATTTGAGAAGAGCGTGTGCAACAGTGGATGGTGAGAGACAAGTTTCTCTTAGGTTAACCTGTTGGTGTTACTCCCAGGTTTAGCTGGTTCGTTCTTTCTTTCTTTCTTTCTTTCTTTCTTTCTTTCTTTCTTTCTTTCTTTCTTTCTTTCTTTCTTTCTTTCTTTATCTTTCTCTCTTTTTCTTCTATTCAACAACTTTTATTTATTTTAGTTTTTAATGGTAAAATTCTTTATTGGTCCATTTTATAGACACATCATGTTGACAAACAACACTGGAAGTTAGTCATCTTTGCATTGCAGGTCCCACATCCGAGGACAGATCAGCGCTGAGACTCACTCCGGTTTCTAACCGAGTTCAGTGCCTGCGCGGAAACAGTCTACAGAAGGGACCCAGCATCCGCTGGTGCTATTGTCCCCTCCTAAGTATGGTGCTGGGTTTCCTACCTTGAGGTTACAATCTCCCTCATCTTGATCATTACCACAGAAAGCAGGTCCATATTTTTGCCTGAAAAGTTAAACACTTTCTCTCATAATCACTATGTGAACATACATATCTTTCAGAACCTCTGTGTTGAGACAGTCAAACTGCAACGGGCACCTGTATCCGGAGATGCTATGACTTCTGACAGCTGGCAGCGGTGAATCATCCTGTCTGGTAACGCAGTTTGCTGGTTGTTGGGAACAAACATTTTAAATATTGCATGGTATGACTTAGCCCTCTGCCTCCCTTGTCAATGCCACTGCTGGGCCCCCTGAGAGACCCAATATGTTAGGGCATGTCTACTGAAAACTGAAGCCTTATAATCTATTACAATGCAAAATGGAAATCAGCCTCATGCTGTGGGCAGCATCAAAATAGGCTTGTTATATTTATAAAGATCCCTCGGTTAAGAGCATCCCCGGTTGACTAACATATGGGCACTGATGAGACTGTGTGTCTCTCATTTAATTTATAGTTCGAACATCTACCTTTGAGTTGTGACTAGCTTTTCAGTGCTCCATTTTCACACGACTGCCACTCCTGTGCTATTACTCCCAGAGACCATTTTCTTTTTTATCCTGTGAAATTATCCAGAGAGACCAATTAAAGCAAAACAAAAATCAATTCAGGGAAATGGAAAAGTGCTGTATACCAGAGATTCCAAGATGGACCACACAAGGGAAATGAGTTTATCTTTGAATATGCTACTGTAAGTTTAAAAAATATGTCTTATTACATGTGTGAAAAACAGAATGGTACATACTCTCGGAACCTTTTTAATGAGTTTGAAAAGTCACTATTAACTCCTAATTATGTAATTTAGCTATTTATGAAGTTCCTCTATATAGATTAATGGCTACAGAAAAGTCTTCTCTTTTCACTGCAAAGAATAGAATTTTAGGGCTTCTAAGTTGCCTGTCAGTCAGAGGACAGTAGAAGATGCTCTTCATCCTGTTTTATAAATGGAGAAATGATAACAGAGATACTACAACAATTTCAGGAACCTCAAAACTAGCTGGCATGCCTGAAATGTAACTGAGGTGGTTCGTATACCCCTAAGTGCTACCTAGAATGAAAATAGTTCTATTTTTCTTTATTTTGTTTAAAAAAACATAGCTTATTAAATTTGCAAAGGATTTATTTGCTTATAAAATTTTGAGGACATGTTCAAACAGCCAAGGAAAAAGTAAAAAAACTCAGGTGGTAAAAGTTCTGTGCACCCCTAAATAGAAAAGAGATTCAATTTAAACACATAAACTGGAGTACATAACCTTCAAAGTTTCAACAGAAGTCATTTTCCTTTTGTTATGTCAGGATTGTGAATTTTGTAGTTACTATTGTTTTGAAATGCTTAAAAGGCAGTATTCTCATTTGTGACCTGATTCAACTATTATAATAAATTTTGGTAGTATGAAATTAAATCTGATCCATTACAGAACATTTAACATATTTTCTTATAAAAATTTCACAAGATCCCATTTACTTCATACAATTGCAAAAATTTAATTAAGATTAAATTATAGTAGATTATTCTAATATTTAATTATAAACAAGGAATATGACTGCATCAAAGGGAGTTCTGACCAAATATATAGGTTAAGTATGTGATTCCATTTCATGCTGTTGAATCTCACAATTTCAATTTACAAAGAATTATGGCCATGCTATCTCAGACACTCAAATCTGATGTAGTTTTTCCTTTTCCTTAAAGAGTTCAGTTAATAATTTCAGAAACACAGCACTCATAATTTTAGACTAGAAGAGAGTTGCAAACACTAAACAAGTTTTATAAGATACTCAAACTTTTTGAAGTTCCCAGATATGTCTGTTATATGTTTACTTTCATGTGCTGTCTCATTTAGCTAAAAGAAAACACTGAGGCATAAAAGGAGGGAATGGGGTGAATGTCTTTAAAAATGAATTATACAAGGAAATAAAATTGGTTTTGAGAACTTGACCATATTTTTCTTAAGATTAGTAGAAACATCTCATGGTATTAGCACTTTGATTAAGCTGTGTTCTCAAAAGAACTTGAAGGAACTCAAAATATGCACACAACATAAAAGAGTGAAAATACACCAGGAAACTAAGGAGACAAGGAAATAAGAAACTCTAATACCGAAATTCTAACAAATCACAGGAAAGTGGAACTGCCCCCTGCACTGGCGTTTCTCAGTCTTGGCTATACAGTGGGGCCCTGGGAAGCCTTTAAAAATACCAGTTCCGCCCCAGGCTCTGTGTCTCTGAAATGAAGAAAAGAAAGACAAAGGAGGAAGAAAATGTGGGAGGGAGGGAGGAGAAAAAAGGGGGGAAGACGTTTGGCAGCTCGTGTTCGTTCCGGGGAGAGGGGAGAGGAGGGCGGGAGCGTGTCTGCGGGCGCAGAGGGGCCGCGGGGGCAGGACCCCGCCGTGCGCGCTTCCCGTCCCGAGGGCCTCGGCCGGTGCCCCAGGCCGCTCGAGGTTCTGCTGCGGGAGCGTCACTTCCCGGGATGACTCGCGAAGACTTTCTTCCTTTTGTTGTTTTAAAATAGAGCCGTCTTCTCCGAGAACGTGTCGATTAAGTTATCGCGCATTCCTTGTTGCTAGTTCTACACGTTTGATGGGAACCAATGACTCCTCGGAAGAGCTTTCGGTTTGGGGACAGAGCGTGCGGCTCCACGCAGGACAGCGGCCGGAGGGGCTGAGCGTGGAGGGGCGTCGGAGGAGCCAGCCGCGGGGGCCGCTCGGGACCCCCCCTTCTGCCTCGGAAGCCCCGCGGGCCTGCGGCGGGGCGGCCGGGGTTCGCTAGGCCGCCAGGGAGCAGCGTCCCCCGCGCGGGGTGTTCCTGGAAGGGCTCTGGGGCCGGCGCGGCGCCGTTAGAGAAGGAGGGCGGCGGACCAGAGACGAGATGCGAGAACATTCGAGGCTGGAAGAGCCCAGCGTCTCCACCCAACTTCCTGTGCGTCGCGAGACCCTCGCCTTCCTTCAGAAGGGTCGGGCTGGATGACCGCTCTTGCTGCGCCCGGGCCTCCTTGGTGAAGAGTTTACAGGCTTTCTATCCTTCTCACTGCTTCCTGGCACCACATTCCCTCTCCCGCGCGCTCCTGCCGGAGGACAAAGCCCTGATGGAGTCCTCGCGAGACGAGCACAGCCACAGCCACCCCGGCCCCTCTCCCGCCTTCCTAGCGGGCCTGTGGCTGCTGCAGAGGCTTTCGGAGGTACAGAGTGCTCGCGCGGCGCAGATGCCGATCCGAACATGCCTTTTCCACTTGACCCTTCCCTCAGAGTCACAGAGCTTCTGCAAAATTTCAGCCTCCCCCTCCTCGCCTTCACCCACAATCTGCAGAAAATTTACATGCAAATTCAAGTCTCCCTCCTGATGTAAATTTTAACAACATTTTGGATCCAGAGGATCCAGCGTAGGGCTTTGGCTTTATAATATGAAATTCATAAAACATTGTTCTCTTCCACTCTATCGTCCAGCTTTGGCTTTTCTATTTTCCCTCGTGTCTGCACGACTGCTTTCCAGATGGCTTTTCCGAGGGCCTGGCAACAGCTTTGCTGTCTTCTAAGCGCTCCGGCTGCTTTAGAAAAACGTGTCTGCCTTTCCATCTCATTAGCCAGCATCTGAGAGCCGTGGAAACGCATGGAAAGGGCGTACAGAGGCCTCTCGGAAAGAGAAAGTTCTCTGGCGCCGGAGCCCCGGTAGCCTTTTCCCTCACGTCAAAGTCATCCCAGCATTTTGTTTTCTTAGGGTGGAGCAGGATCTTAAGGCAAATTTACTTCTTAGTTGATCACAAGAATCAAAGAAAAGAACCGGGGAGCAAAGAAACTGGAAGGAAAGAAAGGGGCACTGATTCTTTTATCTCCGGCTGTTTCTGAAAAAGCAAAACAAGGATCCTGCAAGATGCTCCGAGCTCATTCTGCGTTGCTGAGGGTCCCGCGGGCCCCTCATTTGTCTTTCCTAAGGAAGGATCCCGGTAACCTTTCCGGCTACTCAGCCGCGGTGGGGGAAGCCACAAGGTGTCACTGTTGCGAACATCGCTCTCCACCTGCAGGATCAAATGTGATTATGCCTATGTGCCTTCAGTTGCATTTTGCTTTGTGAACAGGCTCCCTGGGAAAGGCACTTTCTAATTGGCCCTGTTAGCTGCTTCCCGCAAACTGAGGTTGGCTGAGTGTTTTAGTGAGCCTCAGATTTCTAACCTGCAAATCAGATAGGAGATAACAAATACCCGAGTCTTCAGGGTAATTGTTATCCTTAAGTTAGAAAACCTTCCTTTGTTAGTTTCATAGTCAGTACTTACTAAGAATTTAATACAGTTTAACTCTCTTCACTTACAAAAGTTGAGAAATGGTAGTGGGGGAGAAATGATATTTTTTTATCTCTTTCGGAAGTTACAGCTGTATGAACGGTGGCTGCCCCACCAGAAAAAGTGTTGAGGAAGAGCTAAGTACCATCCCTCCCTTTCACAGAGTCCTAATACCCAAGTCACATCAAAGTCTCTAAGAGGCTTCAGTGTTATAAAGAATACTATTTGGTTTGGTTTAGTCCGGGGGTTCCCAAGTTTCTTTGTGCAAAGGACATGTCTATTATTTATTAAAATGCAGATTGAGAAAACGCAGTCTAGCTTAACCTGTGCACCATACAGATGAGAACACAGAAGCCCAGACCAGAAGCCCTGGCTCTCTCACTAGCGGCAGAGCCACCCGGGGACTCTCCTGTGTTCGAGTTGGCTTGCGCCAGCGCGTGAGCGACAGAAATCCTAATCCCTCCCTAGCCTGCGCTGACAGTTTGAAAATCAGCCACACAGTGGGTATTTCACCACGGAAACAGGCAGATGCTACAAGCTATTGCACCCCAGCGAGCAGGTTTACCGGTACGCCAACCTAGAATTCGGGTGTCCAGATGCCCTGATCCATATCCCAATGATTTTTCCGTTTCCAAGGTACTTTGATGATATTTTGGTAGAGCAATAACAAATCTAAGAACACTGGTAGCATTAAATATATAAACATATATGCACACATATACATATACATGTATGTATTTATTTCAGTACCGAGAATCAAACTCAGGACCAGCACTTGTCAGGCAGGGCGATGGCTCTGAGATCCATCCGCAGGCCTGCATATATTTATGCACACACATACTTGACTGGCCAGAGCTAATCAAGTTCAAGGTAGAGAACAAAGGCTTGGCAATTGATCAGTGCCTCTTCTGGCTCACCTCAGATTCTGAGAGTACTTGAGTAGCTCAGGACCAATGCAGTGGCTCCATCTGTCCCTGAACTGGCCTCGAGAACATATTTTAAAGATCCTTGTCATGCTGAACATAGGGGTTTGGTGACTTCCAGATATGTGTACTAAAATGCCTCACTTGTCTATGTACATACATAGTAATACATCGAATAATCAACATATTAACCTCACCATTACTGATATCATCTGCTGATATATATCAATACATATTCCAGCCATCATCGGAATACCTGATCTATGTCATGTGCTGCACTGATGTCTCCAGGCCCCAGTGCTAGTTGTCCAAGAGACTAAACAAACCTCGAGCTTTTCTTGAGCCATTTGGGCTCTGTCATCTTAGATAAAATGACCAGAATGACCTGCTTTGCGTGGATATTCCCGGCTGAGAAAATATTCAATGACAGAAACATACACTTCATTCGGAGGTCCCTCTGACAGTGCCAAATTCATGCCCTCTGCACGCAGGAGGGCGGGAATGTGGGCTCTGAACGCCTGGGAGAGGACTAGGACATTGTGCAAACACAGAGTTCGCTGCACTCCCTTGTTGGTTTATGGGTAGAGAAAATGTGGAGAGAACTCCTCCATGTTTGGGGAGGTCATGGTTGCTTCTACCAGTAAAGGCATGGATGTTAAAGCAGCTTTATGCTTTTTGGGAAATGGCTTCAAGTCATTGATTACTTGTTTCAGTCATGACATTAGCAACACCAAAATCTTTGAACCCTTCCAAGGGACCAACGTGAGAAAGCATGAAAGTCACCTAAGTGTGGGCTCTGACCAGAGTTGTATGGCTTGGGCCTGTAAGGAGGGGTCGTGGAGGCCCTGGGTGCTGGCACCGGGGAGTTGGGACTCTGGTTCGCCCTCAGCCCACACTCCTGCTCTGCCGCCAGCAGCCATGGACCCTGAGGACCAGTGCAGCCGAAAGGCCAGCCGGGAATCCCCAGCAATGAGGAAACGCACCTGTCACTCAGGTCAGCTACACAGTGACTTGTTTCAACCCACTTTGGTTTTGTTTAGCGCCAAAGCTCTGGAGCTACAAAATCACTCTTGCACTTAGGCTTAGATATTCAATTTGTCGTCTCTATGCTCTACTGGTTGAGCTTCACATAGATTTTTCATCCTGGAGAGTTTATATATTTTGTTGACAAATTTGAATTTGATACTACAAAATCTGAACTTGAAATGATTCCCTACATTATTATTTATATTTCAGATCAGATAGGTGTCACCTCTCCACAACAGATGGAGTTCAGTCACTCCCAGTCAAGCTTACAATGTCAAGTTTTCATCATTTGGGAATGGATGAGTTGTCATACAGTGTGTTGTTTTATATCCTGGCTTGCCTGTATCCAAAGACGTATGTGCCAAACAGCCAGTATCCTGGAAATAATATAATCTGTCAGGTCAGAGCTCCCTATCCAGAGAATCTGAAAGTTGCTTAAAAGTGATTACCCAGGGCTCCACGTTCTATAACCTCTGATGATTGAATTATTGTCCATTTTCATACTGGTCTAGCATTATGCACCATGAAAGTGGTGGCTGAGAGGAGCCACTGCGAGGAGGCGGCTTTTACAGGAAGTGGCTCTGAAAAAGAAACCATCTGAGGCTGGCTCTGGAGTCCTTCCACCACACCAGCTGGCTGGCACTTGTGACCCAGCTGTGGGTTGTTCTTACAGAGGGTGATTCCGCTGAGCTTCTTCTGATTTTAATTATCAGGTTCTAGCCATCTTTACACAGCCCAGCTACAATCACCTAACCTAGTCCCATGAGCAGAAGCTGACCTTGTTTGTCTGTGGTTATTTGAAAATGCTGTCTTCAGTTTTTGTGTATCAGAGTCACATGTAGAGCAGTATGACGATATGGATTCCCAGGTCTTACTCCTGATGTCTTCGAAGAAGCAGAGCTGGAGGGTGACTCCGTAGACTTCATTTTTAACAGCATCACCAGTTAACTCTGAAGCTTGAGCTTAAGACTATGAAGAAGACTGTGTGAGTCAGTAACCTAACAGTTGGTATTTACTGTTTTGTTTTTTCTGTCTGATCTGTATCCCAAGGCATAAAATAACATTATCAAATATTCACAGAAAAGGTAAAATTTTGCTAACCTTGACCTCTACTATCATTTGTTCTTTGAACAGCAGCTGGCAGTTGTGTAGCAAGACTACCTTTTCAAATCAAAGTTTCTCAAATTCTACCCTGAAGCACCTAAGTAAAAGGAATAACTATATAATGTCACCTTAGTTCACTGATCCTTTCTTCACCCAACTGACAAATCTTGGCTCTTGGTAGAGTTTTTGCCATTCTCTACAAAACCAATTAGGGTAATAGAATGCATTTTTCACAAAAGCTTGTGCTTTTCTTTCTTAAGTTTAAATATGATGTTTTAACTGGGCACTATGTCATTTCCATCTAGTGCTATTAAACAACTCCTCCTACGTGAGATGGTGATAATAAATTATATTCTTTTTAGCATCTATACTTTAAAAAGTGTCGCCTCTATTATGGACTTCGTGTTTTATTTTTTAATTCTACTTGTCAATGAAATGATAGTCTGAAAACTTTCTTAACTATGCATTAATCTGAGCATCGTCTCCATTCCAAAGTGCTTCTCCTTATCTCTAGGGCCCTAAAACCTTAAGAACGGAGCAGTTTCTGGTTCTTTGATGTTTCAACAAAAACTTGTGCAGACAACGCCCTGAGGGAGAGCTTCGTTTACTGATGGGAGTTCCTGGCCTCTGAATGTCCATCTTCTCGGGGTGTCTTCTCAACTTTGTCACCTTAAGATTATCACTTTCTTATATGATGGTGTCAAGGACAATATTTTATCATTTTTTATTGGTACGTTTTATTGGTACATTATATATACACCGCACAATCACACTCCACATTGAGAGTTGGCACCAATATATGGCACAACCTAATTCTCACTTTTGCCTCACCTCTACCTACCCTACCTACCCTACCTCCCCCCACCCCAGATACACGAGCAGTGTTTCCTTTTTTTTAACTTTAATTTTTTTCTTTCTTCATTATTTACCCCTAAGCCCAACTGCCCTTTAAATATTTACTATTTCACAATATCAATCATGCAATCTAGAACACATTTACAATGACAATATTTTAAATGCTTAACTACTAAAATATGGTGGCAGACCCCTCTAGTACAACATAAAATACAGGGGTTGAAGTACTTAGTTTATTCATGCTTGTTAGTTCTTTGAGTTTATTTTATTTCTCCCAAGGAGTAAAAGTGTATCATTACTCCTCAGGCAGGATTTCCTTGCCACAAAATGACACGCAACAGAGGTGCTTTGTAATGATTTTCTTTTGAAGTGGACGCACCTATACACTATGTTGTCTGTTCCTTACTTTTAGGTGGCCAGTGAACATTGATAGTTGGTATTACTTGCTTGAAGGTGAGACTAGATGCCAACTAATTTACCATCGTCTCCAAAGGTAACTGAGAATCGAAACACATGACCAGAGGTACATGACAAACAACCATTGTCTTGGCTCCTCTATCTTTAGAAAAAAATTATGGTTTTTCATTAATCATACACCTACCTAAACCTAGTGAACAATTGCTTTGCACAGAAGCATAGACTCTATTTTACTTAATTTGCTGTGTATTCAATTGTTCAATTAAACCCGGGAAGAAAAATAAGGTGTTCGTCTAGCATTCCTATGAAAACCATTTTTCTAAATGAGTTCCTGTACAGATATACATAACATTTTATCAAAAATTAATAGTCTTGGCCTGGAAATAATCAAAGCACTATATATTAATTATCTGAAGCAGTGGTTTTATTTATGATCTCTTTGACACAGCTTTCATCCCAGCCGTCTCAATCCCAGAAGCCATGAAAAAAATAGAGAAGGAGCTGAATGCAGGTTTTCAACTGGAACGGTGCTTAATTACTTCTGTTCTACACTATTTGTGCTGGATGGTCAGTAACATGCTAATGAGTTTCAATTAAGTTACCTTTGCTAAACTAAATTACCTTAGCAAAATCCTGCCAAGAAACAAGAACCAGCTTATATAAGGGAGGATATTCAATAAATATTGTCTTGTTATCAGAAAAAATATATGCTTAACCCGTTTACTGTTGCACCAGAAGTGTTGATACGTTCTACGGGGCTATGATCTTGGGAATGAGTGGCTTAGAAGGAAGTCAAAAAATTAATCATACGCTAAGCAGCTGCAGCTCTAACATGTTTTGTGTAACTTGAAAGAAGTTCTTTGGAATTTCGGCTTTAAACCTTGTCCCTTGTACCGGTGTACTGTTGAGATCAGAAGACGGATGGCCCGAGAGAACACGCTAGACTTAGGACAACATCTGCCAACATCTGAAAACATCTGTGTCCTCAGAACACAAATTTCTTAGCAAAATAAGAGTATCTTGTCAGGGAATTTGGGAAACTGTATGTGCTCTGTTTCCCCACATCATACTGGAGATTTATTCGAAAGAAGGAAATTCCTGTAATTCAAGAAGTATCAAAAAGTACTTAACTTTAATTTATTTAACCCTGTTCATAATATTAGAATTTCTAGACATAAATTTAGATTTTTTTCTAATTAAACTCTTATTTCAAGCACTCTCCATGAAAATATGTCTTGGTATCTGACAGCATGAATTGGGGTGGGAGTTCCGTGCGTTTCCAGAGATGGTAAAATGGTTCACTTTTGAGATTTGTGAAATGCATGAGAACATCTACGTATGTTTGGGTTTTTTTTGAGATAACCTCTTTACAGAGACACTGCAGCTCCTGTTGAACTCCTGTGCGCCTCATGCGCATCTGGCATGGCGTTCTGGGAGGAGATCCCTGTGACCTGCTCCTGCCGAAAACCTTGAATATAACATCTCCGATGAGTTTCCCTGGTTGGAAAAGTCTCACACCTATCACCACAAGTCACTGCTGGGGATTCCACGCATTCTGTATGACTTCTGTAGGAAAGGGCCCTCGGAAGACTGTGCTTGGTATTTCTAAACTTTGCCCATGTGACTCTTTTCTTTGTTACTTGTCATGATGATCCTTTTGCACTAACAAACCATAACTATAAGAAGAAATAAATGCAGAATCCTGTGAGCTCTCCAAGCAAATCACTAAATCTGAGGGTAATTTCGAATCTCCAGTCATGCACAATAAGCACAAAAGGCACAGCACAAGCCCTCATATAAATACTGTCTAATGATGTAGATAACTAAGCAACAGTCTCTGAAATCGTCACTGAGTAACTAATGATCTAGATTTCCTTGTTTTAAGGAAACCTGGAGATTTCTTCGAGATATATTTCAGTGAAACTCAACCTGAAAAACATCAAGAAATAACATCAAGAATAAATAAATGGGTAATATATATATATACATATGTATCAAAAAAAGAATAAATAAATGGAAACATATCAAATTAAAAAGCTCCTGCACAACAAAGGAAACAAATGACAGTATGAAAAGACATTCTGTAGAAGAGGGAAAACTTGTCAGCTATCCTATGGTTAGAGGACATATATATATAGAATATGTATATATAATATATAATATATATAATATGTTCTCATGCATTTATATATATAACATATATAATATATATATATATATATATATAATAAGGAAATCAAATAATAACAAAGGCTAGTGAGGCTATGGAGAACAAGAACCCTTGCACATTGCCAGTGGGGACATTAAGTACTGCACTCACTAGTAGAAATCAGTGTGCAGATTCCTTGAAAAGCAAAATCTAGAAATTGACTTAATACAGCGATTCCACTTCTAGGCTTCTTCCCTAAAGACTTGAAAGACATCATATTACATAGATTGATACAAGCATGCCCACGCTGATAGCAGTATAGTTCACACAACAGCTAAATTTTGTTCACCGAAAGATGAAAGAAAATGCTTTTGTATAGAATGCAGTACTTCTCTGCCATAAAGGAGGATGTATTTGAACCATTTGTAGGACAGTGGATGCACCTTGAGACTAAAATGTTGAGTAAACTGAATCAGACCCACAGCTTAAATACTATATGATTTCTCTTATATGAGAAACTCAAAACATAAATATAGAGCAAAGTGAAACATAGAAATGGGTCTTTTGCAAAAAGAGAACCAGGAGATAGAGGGAATGAGGAGAAACTGGACAGGAGAGAGACTGCAAGAGAACTGAGATGTGCGATGGACAGGAACCAACTCCCAAGAAGGACTATGGTCATTGCATATTGTCAACATTAGTAGTAATGATAAAGTCTGAGAAAAAGCTGTACTGGAGATGTGAGAAATAAGTAAGTGGAGTCCTGCTGGAAGGGTGGAATTACTGGGAAAATAGAAGGAGTGAGCCATTTGCAAAGAGACAATAGCAACAGCAAAGGCTCTGGGCCCTGATGAACACGACACACCTAATAAGCAGTAGATGAGTATTTGATCCTGATTTCCGGTCTCTGTGGAGTGTTTCACAACATTTAGTGGAACGCGGCTCCATGCCAACACATCTCAAAGGTCTTGGATCCACTGTGGCCCCCTCAGCACCCTGATCTTGCCATGCAGTTGCTAAGTGTATCAGAAAAAGTCCAGCCATGTGGGGATCTCCGTAGGCTGAAGTTGACCCCACATTCGAAAGGCATGACTTGGCTCACATGTGCCTTATTAGTCACCAGCTGGACCTCTAGTTATCTACTCAGTAAAGACCCATTACATGTGCAGTGATGTTCACAGCAGCTACAAACTATGAACAGTTTCAGTAAAGAATATACTTATATCATGAAAGATTATCCTGCAGTGAACTTGAAAATTTATTGCTACATACAGCAATAACTCTCAAGAGCATACGGATGGGCAAAAGAAACCCACACATACAAAGAATATTTACCTAAATTTAAAAATCTGTACAAGTAATCACTAGTAATGGAAGTCAGAAAATTGGTGACCTTGGGAACAATGCCTAGCAGTAGAGTATGGGATCTTCTGTGTGGTAACATTGTTCTATTCTTGACCCACATTGTGCATACATGAACGTTTACTTTGTAAAAGAGTGGTGAGCTGTACTCCTAAAGTTTGTATCTTTTTCTATATATAAACTATGGCTCAAAAACTATTTACAAAAAGAGCTAAGTTACCACCATGATATTGTCTATCTTGTCATGTTATTAACACGGAACTTTGCTTCATAAAAGTCACACAATCTCATTGAGCTTCAGGTTTCTCATCTGTAAAATTAATACGAAGAGCTGCCTGGCTTTTTTCCCCCTCAAACTGTAGTGGAAATCAAGTATCTTCATGATGGATATTATAATCAGGTAGGGAGATGGGAGCTCTGCCTGTGATGTCATTTAAAACTCTTACTCATTTAGCTGATTGTGATTGATGCCCTGCGTGATCACCCAGTCTCCTCCAAACTGTGTACCCATAGGAGGACGTTAGGCAGAAAGGCCCATTCAGCACAGGGGAGGAGGGAATTCGTTAGGAAGATCTTTGCACAAGGTGATCAACATGGAGAGGACACGGACAGCTGCTCAGCTCTCTGCCTCTGTGTTGCGAAGCAGCCAGACAGCAGCAGGGTTTTATTCCCTCCATTCTGTGTAGAAGAGTGATGCTAAAGATAATCAGCCATGTGGTAGCTCCCAGATGGGAGATCGACCCAACATCTCTCCAGCCATCTCAGCTTACTGTGGGGGGCAAGTAGCACTGGGTGGAAATGTGGAAAGCAAGTGGAGGATTTGGGAGAAATTACTGTGAAAAAGAATATTCCCAGGAACTGGAACAGCCACAGTGTGTCTGAGAACAAACTTAGAAACTCTGCGCATTTGACTTTGTGTCTCTTTTCCTCTCCATTCTCGTATCATTCCCTAGAGCCTTTTGTCTCATCCAGAAAAGAAAAGCAAAGAAATAGGTAATCTCCTAGGCCCTTCCCACTCTGACAGCTGAGGACTAATCCTTCCGCGTGAATGCAGCCTTTTAGACTGTATGTAATACCACACTGCCTATGGGGAGAAAACCAGGCTGCAGCATAGAATTATGAATTTGACCTTTGAAATTTAAACTATTTTGATTGCATTTTTACTGTCTTCCTAAGGGAACAGTTCCCATTGCTTTCGTATTTGGAAACTAAACATAGTTCTTAAAGCGAATTGGTAAAAATGACTATTATCCATCATTCAACTCTGAGGTCTGTCTCCAGGGCCATTGGAGGGCAGACAGCTGGATGGAGGTGGAGAGAAGGAAGCAGGAGAGGAAGGTATTATGCCAAGCACAGTGCCCACTAGGAATCGCCTGAAACCCAGCTTCTTGAGCTCAGTGGGATTTGGAACCACTTGGTGTTTGAAATAATTCACTCTTGCCTAAAGGTATAGAAAAATCTTTCCAATTTTCTCCTTGAAATATCACCAGCTGTCCTAGACATTTAAAAACATCAGTATTTGGATGAGTTATATTTTTAAAAAGAATCATCAAGATTCAGCTTAGATTGGGCTTATGGCTCTATGACTTTATATTTGCAGTCAATTTGAAAGACAATTTGGGGCATCTGTTAAACTGTGAGCCCAGTAACATTTACTAATTTCTCTCTTTACAAATAACTTCATATATTTTCATTAAAAGCCAATACATTGGCTTCTAGGAAAAATGTGAACCATATCTGTATTTCCAAATCCCTTTACAGGTAAATCTTCTTTGCTTGGACCATAAGTTAAATTTAGTAACAACTCTAAAATCCACCTTTTGGCAGAACTTTAGATGAACTTTTAGTTCTAAATGGCATATGGTTCCTGAAGGCTATTGGGATCACGTGGGATCTAGCTAAGGCTGGGAATTTTCCATATTTTGGTTAATAAATGACATTTATATCAAGTATTCTGTGAACTGCAGATGTGGAGAGAAGCATTTTGATGATTTCACCAACTTTTATTGCGAGTGGAACCCCACTGGCGATAAAGTAAATACATAAAATATAATACAATACATTATGCCATACCGGAAACCTATTTCTTTTTATTTTTAAATGACTTCTTGAAAAAGTAAATTAGATCCACTTTGGAGGTTCATCTATATAGCATATTGTCTTAGGCTAAGTTCCTAGGAAGCAGCCACTGGGACAGATTTTGTGGGCAGGAAGTTTAGTGAAAGAAGGTATTTTCTATGTGTTTAAAAAAAAAAAAACTTTGATGGGTGATAGAAATAATATTAAGCAGAGAAAATAAAAAATTGAACTGTGATGTACTCACCACAAAGATTTCAACTATGGACACCGAATGGACTTTCAGATTTGTCCCAGATTAAAGCACAAGAACCAGGTCCTTGTATTCCTTCTTCCCCAGCTGACTGGGCATTGGAGGAGGCTTAGGGAAAGAAAACTTATTCCTATGTGACACAGAACTCTTGACCAGGGGAAATTTCTGGTAAGCAGTTCAGCTATCTGCTAACAACAGACAGAAGTTCTGACAGATGAGGAGTGAACCTCCCAGTCTGGAAGGGAGAACACAGCCTTCAGACAAAACTGACCACTGTAGTCCTCCATTTGTGTTGCTTGGATCTACAAGATTCTGATTAATCTCTTTTCTTGAGAGAATTTAAAAGAACATTAATGAGATAAAGTTCAGCCCTTGCTCCTGCAGTTAGCTTAGCAAATATTTATCCCTTCCCACCTTCACTAATGTAGATGTTTTTGAAGACCCCTGCAGTGGGTCTCAATCTCCTATGAGACAGTATGATGCAAACTGACAAGAACAGAAAACAAAGACAGGACTAGAGCTAGGTCTTTGGCTGATCTAAAATGATCTGGGCAGCAAAGACAAAAGGCGTCCAGCAAAGGACAAGGACATCCAGTGTTTATTCATTGCAAGTATGGGAAGGAGGGAAGCAGGGTAGCACCTGATCACTTGCTGATAGCAGGTATCAAAGGCACTAGCATAACTTTGCTGAAGAAAACAAATGGTTAATTCAGAGGCAAAAGAATTTAGTTCAAGTCAATCTGACCTTGACTGGAAGTGAATCCAGCCAAGCCCTACTATTACACAGTGCAGGACTAAAATCTTGGTAACAGAGGAGATATGCTCGCACAACTTTGTCATCTTATGTGCTCATTTGAGTAACATCAAACTTTTGTCAGATTCCTAAAGTACCACAGCAGAATTGTGGAGAAGCAAGAAGATTGTGCCATGTGTACCCTGCTAATACTAGGTAGAGGTGTTGACAACACACCTCTCCATCCTGGTCAGGAAATGAATGATATCACTTCTGAGGGTGAGCATTGCTTCTCTGCCATCCAAGCAGCCTATTTGGATTGTCAACTCCACTCCCCCCAAAAACTGGAGAAACAAAGTTCAGTGAAAAGAGACTTGGAACTCAGGCCCTTAGTGCATCCAAAGTTGGAGTGGTACCACTTGAGCTAAGTCCCCAGCCCTAAAGAAGACACTTTTAAAGAGGAACAGGAAGGAAGAAGGAAGAAGGGAAGAAAAATAGCTGGCCTGATAAAAACGAATCGGGGTAGGGAACTCCAGAAGGATGAAGGGTGCATAGGCCCTTTGTTTCCAGATACTTTTATAGGGAGTTTGGAGATCCTTCCTCCTCCACACACCTGTAACCTACCATAACTGGACTGGATTGTGGGCACCTCTGTCTAGTGTCATTTCTGCTGGTGATTTATGTGCATTTTTTTCCTGATGGCTTATTTGTTTTTGACTTATTTCTAAAGACTTATCCTTAGGTGATTGGTGGGTTGGAAAGGCTGTACCTTACTCATAGTTGCTTAGAGTTGGTGAGGAGGTATGTGGATATCTGTTGTGCTCTATAGTGGAAACCTAGGGTTAATAATATAGTAACACTAGAGTAAATGTACCTATGTACATACATATATATGCATATATATGTGTATGTTAGTGCATATGTATATGTTAGTTCGCTCTGCTAGACATGGTGCAGCACACACCTGTAATCCCAGCCCTCGGGACACTCACTGTGAGTTAGAGGCCAGCCTCAGCTGCATAGGGAGGAAAAGGTCAGCCTGAACTACAGAGTGAGACACTGTCTCAAAAAACAAAACAAAACAAAATTAGCCAGCCCTCTCCCTGCTTTTCCCATACTTTATTGAAGGGAGGCAACTTATCATTTGTGAATTCGGCTTTGTCTCTGAGTCCTACCTGTCACTTTTTCATGTTCTGGTTTCTTGGTGCAAGTCCCAAAGCCATTTGATATCTATCTTTATCTGATTTCTATCTCCTTCTCTATCCCCATTCTTGACCAGTGTAATCTCTCTAGTAAAGTTTCTTTAGAACTCTTTCTAGTCAAGATTAGAAGACCCAGTGAGGCCCATAGTCTATTATTTTCCATGTCTACAGACCTCTGAAACTATACTGTCCTGGTCTAATCATTTTCCTGACTTAATTATTAAAACAATCCAGACTTTCATACATGAAGGGTCTAGACCTCTTGTTACTGTGATTTTTCACATTGTAGTTGTTGTGAGTATCCCTTTATCATCAAAGTTATGCCGGGCAATACCAGGAGATACTACAGAGTGAGTCTAGGTAGGCATCTGGTCCCAATGAGAGACCTATTTCCACTTAATTACCAGGGTCATTTACTTTAGTGAGGAAAGTAATTCCATCCCTATATTGTGGTCCTTTTGAAAAAAGAATCTGTAATGATCAGATGGCTATTATAGTTTAAAGTTTGGCAGGACTCCTGTGTCCCTAGTGAGCACATCTTTCATATAGGATCTAGCAACTATAAGCCAAAAATGTCCAGAGAGGCATAGCTTCTTCAAGTAGGTCTCTAAAAGCAGTTTTTCTTCTACTACTCATCCCCCTGCCCCATAATCTACCTTTTGGAAACACAGCAGCATATAGGTATAACTGTTTTAAAGTGTACTGCATTTTCAGTTTATCATCTTCATACTGATGGTTTACCCATTCTGTCAAAAGTCGCCTACTTATTACTCTGATAAATTAATGGCTTCCATGTGTATATGAATTCTATAATCAGGTAGCCATTGCTATGATTTATTTGGCTGTTTATTTTTGCCAGCAAGATTCTGATATTTGACTTTTTATGGGACATAAAAGAGGTGTTTTCTAAGAAGTCAATATGTAGGGTATTTTAGAAAGACCTGTAGTATCCAGAAGCACATGAATTTATTGAAAATAAAAATGAAGGGGCCTGAGATTTAGCTCAGTGCTTCCAGAGCCTGCCTTGCAAGCGCAAGGTCCTGGGTTCAATCCCCGGTAACTACATACAATGCTGGGCGTGGTGACACGCCCACCAGCCATCAATACCATATGCCACAGTGCCAGGTGTGGTGGCTCACACCTGTAATCCCAGCACTCGGGAGGCAGAGGCAGGAGGATTGCTGGGTTCCAGACTTGCCTGGGCTACAGAGTGAGCTCAGGGCCAGCCTGAACTACAAAGCGAGACCCTGTCTCAAAAATAAATAAATAAATTTAAAAAAAAATAAAAATGAAGTGATAGAGGAGAAGAAAGAAATGACAAAAGTAGCAGACCAACAATTTGGAGTATTCAAGGGCATTTCAAATGGATGCCCACAAAACAAGATTAATGAACAGTTTTGGGGGTTGTTGAGAAAGTTTTGTTACTGATGGTGGTTGTTTGACTCTCCCCTACCCCTCACTTTATCTATCCTTCCCCAGAGATCCCTCCTGTTTCTCCTCCTTCTTCTCCTCTCTAATTTGTGCTTAAACCATATAAAGAAAGTCAAGAAACTAGGGTGTAAAGTATAGAAACAGACATTACTGTTACTGTGACCATTGAGCTTGCTCTTTGCTATCAAGATGCACCACTGTGGAAAGCAGCCTTCTTTGTACCTGGAAAAATGGTCTCGGGAAGCAAATCATGAGACCTACGGTTCTAATAGTCAGCTGGTGACGATCTTCACATCCATGAACTAGTAACATACAGAAAACCGCTAATTTTTTTCTGATTTGCCATGTAAGTAGGGAAAACAAGAGCCCTGGCCAATACCTTTCCCATTTCTTACACAGTATCAGTTTGTGGAAAAATTAATTAATGGTTCTAAGACACCAGTGAATATATGTAACATCTGACAGTGTTTTAATTCCCAGATCTACCTTCCAAACTTCTGGTTAACAGACTTTAACTTTGACATTGCAGCAGGAAAAGCACTCCAAATGGTTCCACTAGACTACTTTGAGACAATACCTTGAGAAATACAAAGCCAGTGAACTCTCTTGAAAGGCACTGACCAATTGGTATCCATTCTTTGGGGCATTCCTGGCTGTGAAGAAAGTCACAATGATAATAATTCCCAGGGAGATGCATACTGTGGTATATTTTAGAATCTGTGTGCTTTTCAAGGGGTAGCAAGATTTCTCATCTCACAGACATAAACACAAGTGTAGGCATTATTGAATTTCCTTTTGCTCTGTTCACTGGATGAAAGGCAGATAGCAGCAGCACAGAGAATTGCTTGAGGACATTTGAAGTGATTCAGGTAATACTTGGGTGGCTTGACATGAACTTTGGCTTCTCGTTCCGATATGCTGCCAACTCTGAAGACATCGGGTCAGTCCAGAAGTTAGACCGCCAGGCAACTGACCATGAAGTATGAGAAACTCAAAGCAATTTTTGAAAAATGAAGTGTAGGCAATCAATTGATTTATTCTATTTAGTGACTTTGTGTTGACAGAGAAACTTCAATTTGAACATCTGAATACATACATTCACGACTAGGTCTTTTTTTTAATACTATATAATGCCTTTATTTTTGGTTTTTATTAAAGGGAATCTTTCTCTCTCTGTTTTTTCCCAACATACCTATATTAGGTGCTGTATATGTCAAATAAGAAAATTCACTGAGGGGCCGGAGATTTAGGTCAGTGGTACCGGGGCCTGCCTTGCAAGCACAAGGTCCTGAGTTAGATCCCGGTAACCACATACAATGCTGGGCGTGGTGACTCACGCCCACCAGCCATCAATACCACATACCACAGTGCGGGGCGTGGTAGCTCATGTCTGTCATCCCAGCACTTGGGAGGCAGAGACAGGAGGATTGCTGAGTTCGAG
>PVIC010017308.1:0-32899 GCA_004025085.1 Thryonomys swinderianus | reverse complement strand
CCAAGGAGTGGGACAAACACCAAACTCTCATGAAGGTTCAACTGGGAGAAGCACCTGAAAGCTGATTCAGAGCCTTGTGGTAATTTCTCCAATGGCAGCAAGCACAAGATCTGTGTGATCAGAGGACAGTACAGGGAGAGGATGTTTGGCCCAGGCTCTGCGGAATGAGTAGAAATCGGCCTGCATGAGGGCAAGTCCAAAGACATGCCAGGCCCACCAGGCTGCTGTGTTTACATGGGAATTCCATACTTTAGGAGAGGAGCATGCCGTAGGTAAGTCATGCTTTCTGAGAGGTCAGATGATAGGCAGACTTTTGCATGTATGTGCTCTCACAATAGAAAAAAGCAACCACGTTTCAAATCAGTGCTGCCCGTAGAGGATGAGGAAGCAAACATGTATCCACTCTGCTTCCTGACCTGTCTCCCTCTCACCTCTTGATTCTGTTTGTGATATAAGTCAAATTTCTCATATGTTGCCCTTTCCCCACAACATCCATGTCCTTGCATAAATTCAGTGAACTCAGGTAAACTGTCTTGTTTTAATAAAAATATAGCATTAGGATAATATATATTCATTGCCATTTTTATAGCTGGCTGTTGTCATTCATAAATTTTTTTTTTTTTTTTGAGACAGGGTCTTGCTTTGTAGTCCAGGCTGGCCCTGAGCTCACTATGTAGCCCAGGCAAGCCTCGAACTCAGCAATCCTCCTGCCTCTGCCTCCCAAGTGCTGGGATTACAGGCATAAACCACCACGCCCGGCACTGTGGTGTATAGTATTGATGGCTGGTGGGCGTGAGTCTCCACACCCAGCATTGTATGTGGTTTCCAGGGATTGAACTCAGGACCTTGCGCTTGCGAGGCAGGCGCCGGAACCACTGAGCTAACCCTCCGACCTGTTCATAAATTTTTATTTTGAAATATTTTGAGTGTGTCAAAAAATGGACATTAATATATCAAATGTCCCTACCTTCTCCAACAGTTAATTTCACCCACTAAAATTTGTTCTCTCTCCTGTCTTATATATCACTCCTCATTTCTTCTTTTTCACATAAACTTAAAGCCAATCTCAGGTAGAGTTTTGGTTCATGCAAATATATTTCAAAAAAAATTTTTTAAAGAAAAGGACTATTTAAAGCATAATGACACTATTACTGGACAAATCATCAAACATTCACTAATAGCATATTTATTTAGTTGTTAGTGTTAACTATTTTATCAATTATAAAGGTCTAACGGGATGATGTTTATATTACATTTCACAGTCATTTCATTACTGTGAATATTTTATAGGGCTCAAGTGCTTTAATCTAATACTTTGTTTTTACCTTTGTGTTTTCTTTTGTGATTATTTTTTGCAAAACATTACATTGGGGGGCCAGAGATTTAGCTCAGTGGTTCCAGCTCCTGCCTTGTAAACACAAGGTCCTGAGTTTGATCCCTGGAAACCACATACAATGCTGGGCGTGGTGACTCACGCCCACCAGCAATCAATGTCACATACCACAGTGCCGGGCGTGGTGACTCACGCCTGTCATCCCAGCACTCTGGAGGCAGAGACAAGAGGATTGCTGAGTTTGAGGCTTGCCTGGGCTACGTAGTGAGCTCAGGGTCAGCCTGAACAAGAAAGGAGACCCTGTCTCAAAAAAAAAAAAAAAAAACCCAAAAAACAAACAAACAAAAAAACCACATTACATTGGGGGAATGTTTATCTACAATGTATTCTATAGTGTAGATTTGTCTTGTTTTTCTCCTCAAGGCCATTGACCTATTGGTATATGTTCTACTGAGATGTTGTGCTTCAATGTTCCACAAAGCCTGATGGGCTACTAGGTGTCTGGATCTTGGGTGCACAGATTAAGGGAGTGCTGTACTAAATGGGTTTGACGCAGCTCTGGGAATGGAAGCTCTCCCTGGGTGTGAGTGGCACCAATCAGTGTGCTTGTAGTTTGGATGTGATAAAGGGTCAGGCAGGGATGCTGCTGCCACCTCCTGCCTGCACTGCCATGGACTGTTTCTTCTCTGCAATGCCTTCTGCAATGCCATGCTGCTTTGGGGCCAGTTAACTATACTGAAACAACCTCAAACTATAAGTCAAAATAACCTTTTCTCCTTTATTTTGCGGGTGTCTGATATTTTCTCCAGCAGTGAGGAAGTAACTAAGATAGTATGTTTCCTACAAATCAGTGACTGCAAGTAGAAGTCTTGTAAGATTGTCCCTCTTCTTCATTTCCGTCCCAGCGGTTTTAAAGGTATCTCAAAGGGAGAAACAAGGTTGTGTATGATTCTGTCTCTTTTGTGAAATTAGCAACATCAGTGAGCAATATGAATATTTTTATTCTAATACTGTCATTTCTCCTTTGCTTGTTTATTGTTTAGAATAACTCAGTAGAAATTCCTACAATGTCTACTTATTTATCAGTAGTAGGATTATATATAGTGAGGTATATAAATGTTTGATTCTTTCCTTGATTTGCCAAATTTCAAAATACTAAGTCTGCTCCCTACTACCCATTTTCTAATAACTGGTATTTTTTCTTCAGGGTTGTCATGAATTCAGGGACTTCAATTCAATGTGTTTCAGTCCATTTCAGCAAACTTGCATGGTGAGATTTTTCTCATAATGAGTAAGTTGGTGCTCCCTTCCCACTGCTGACATGACTTTCTGATATGACTGTGTGGGCTTTGTTGGTTTCCCTGTCATCCAGTTGTGTAAGCTGTTCAGGTTTACTGTGTTCAACCCCCTTTCTTCCAGGAGCTCTGGAGATGCAGTAGTATTAAGAAACCCAAAGCTGAATAGTGGTCCTCACTGTAAACTGAATTGGTCAACACTTTCAGATATATGTAATGGGAAAAACATAGTATCAAGATAAATATACCATAATTTAAAGTTCACATTTCCGAATAAAATTCAGGATCATAGACTTGTTTTGCCTAACCTCCTTTATTTACAACATTACTTTGCTAACTGCCCCTCCCCTAGAAATTTCCATTTACATTGATGCTTATTGCTTTATCTCTTAACAAACACATCACTGTCTTATATGAAAATGAGGAAACTATCACTAGTATATGTTGGCAGTGGTTCCACTCAAATATTCATAGATTAGAGCTTGGTCCCCATGGTGACTATGTTGGGAGGTGATGGTACCTGTACAGGTGAGGCCCAGTGCGAGGTCCTCAGGCCAGTTAAGTGCACTTGGGGGATGCAGGTACACCTCTCAGAATCTAGGTAGAGGAACGAAGAGAGAGACAGAAAGAAAGAGTTGATATAAACACCAGGGACTGGCCCGGATCTTCTTTTGAGATGTGATCTGTTTCCCCAGACCAGTTCCTCTCAACCACTCAAAACACTTATCAGAACTAGTGCTACACTATTTATGTTTCTAGCCTCAAAAATGGGAGCTTAGGGCCGGAGATTTAGCTCAGTGGTTCCGGTGCCTGCCTCTCAAGCGCATGTTCCTGTGTTCAATCCTGGTAACTACATACAATGCTGGGCATGGTGACTCACACCCACCAGCAATCAATACCACATACCACAGTGCCGGGCGTGGTGGCTCATGCCTGTAATCCCAGCACTCGGGAGGCAGAGGCAGGAGGCTGCTGAGTTTGAGGCTTGCCTGGGTTGCATAGTGAGCTCAGGGCCGGCCTGAACTACAAAGCAAGACCCTGTCTCAAAAAAAAAAAAAAAAAAAAAAAAAAGGAGCTTAAATGTCTCTTCTATATAAATTTAAATTTAGCCTATCTCATATACATTGTTATACTCATAAAAAGTGAACTAACATAATCACCAGTTGCAAGAAAAACACGGTTGTAAGAAACAGTTTAAGTGCACCTCCCCAGTTATTTTTTCTTGTTTCTTACACTATACATACAGACTTGTTTACTACAGGGTATGACCACAAGTACAGTGACTATTAAAATATTGCAAATTATTTTATTAAAACATGTGTTACCAATTATCTCCCTCACTATCTTTCTCTTGGTTTCAAACACTGATTCTGTTATTCTGACCACTTTTTAAAGCAGTTCTGGAAACTCTTTTATGTGAGTATCTTTAGTTGTGGGGTTCCGGCTGCCTTGATATCTTGAAAGAACTCAGAACACTTCCTTCCGTGGTCATTTTGACTCTGACCAAGAGCCAGAAGCCTCAGGGTGCAGTACTGGTGAGTGAGGTGGATGAGGATGCGCCATAAAGTTTTCAGTTGAAGGGAATTCCTGCAAATATTGTAAACTGATTCAGGACATGGTTGGAAACAGAAAAAGGCTCTCAAGAAAGAAGATTTCTGGTAGTACTCTAGAGAGTGGCAAGAACAATGGAATAAGTGTGTTTAAAGTGAGGGAGAGGAGTTTGACGGGGATTAAGGCAACACTTTTTTTACTGTGATATATATATTTTTAAAGTTAGACATAACTGCATACTTTGATCACTCTTTGTACATGTTAAAATTCTTTAGCATAATTACTTCTGATATTTATAGATACTGATTTGGGCTTTCTTCATTTTCATAAATTTTTATATAATTCCATTTTCCATTATTGTTATGTATTTGCATGATTCCCAGTTCAAATTTCTATAAAATATGCTAAAGTGGTCCCCTAAGAAGATTCCTTCACTTTATAAGTAACCACATTGAAAACTATTTTTGTGTTTATGGTTTTGAAGTTTGTTCTCTGAAAATATCTCTATTGTCTGTGTACCTATCCCATTATCTCATCTCTGTTTATCTATCGCTGTACCTACTTACCTACCTTTCATATTTTTTCTTATATAAATGGCATCATAGTATATATACTTTACTATTTTTTTTTGAGACAGGGTCTCACTTTGTAGTTCCGGCTGGCCATGAGGTCACTACGAAGCCCAGGCAATCCTGGAACTCAGCAATCCTCCTGTCTCTGCCTCCCGAGTGCTGGGATTACAGGCATCCAGCACTTATTTTACTATTATTTATGCTAAATACTATAGATTGTAGATTCTTCAGTTATAGTATTCAGTAATATTCACCACTGATTTTTTTAATGTCTTTCTAGGATCTGCTGTTTGATTGTTACCATAGTTGACTCAACTCACCCCTTCTATCAATGAATGTTGGAGCTGTTTACCAGTCTGTGGCTATTTTCTGCACTGAGTGACCATGTATACAATCTGTCTTGTCTATTTGGAATTTATCCTTATATGTAGATAGAAATGCTCTGACACCATCCCATTTATTTTCCATACAAATATTCAGTTATTTCGATAATATCTTTGAAGAGTTGACCTTTCATTAGTGATTTAACATACATTAAATTTGTGCATTTCTGTATTTCCTAGGAAGCTTAAGGTATATTTTAACATCCCAAGGGGCTACTTTTCCTTTTTGGGGAAAAAAAAAAAACTTTCACATTGTCTAGCTACAAAAATATATGATTCTTTTTTTGTTTTAATAGAATTACATATAACATGTACATTACCTTAGGTCACATAACAGACTGGTTATCTCTTCTCCTCGTGTACAAGGAGTGGAGATAACTTGTGTCCTGTGCCTTGCTCTTTTTTTCAGATTGTGTTTCTGTTTTTATTCTCTTCTGAGACATTTCATAGTTCTCTCATAAGGCATTTATATGTCTTTTGCTGATTTGACATGAAGATATTTTCCTGTTTGCTATGAAAGTGAGAAATGTTCTTTCATTATGTGCATTATATCTACAGATACTGATTTAATAATCATCCAACACGCTAAACAAAACTAGCTTTCTCAGATGCGTCACGCAGACCTCTTCCTAGGTGCTTCCTTCCCAAATAAATTAAGCCTGAAAATACAACTTTGCCTGCGCCGGGTGCAGAAAAGAATATGTGCACACGCAGGTTACGGGTTGAACAAGTCACAACAGGCAGATTAGTTTTTGATGTGTGCTGCAAGGGGCCTGGCTGGAGCCAGAGGGCTCTTCCGGGCTGCTACTCTTCTAGCTCTTGAGTCAGTTACTGCAAAACAGCACGTTCGTGTGCACTTGTGCGCGTGAACTACCAACCTGCAATGTCTGTATGTTTCAGCATGTATGAGAAACTCCTCTTCAGTGTTTCATATCAAATACAATAAAACACGATTTGCTGTTTCTGAATGGTTTTAGCTTCATTCATTCATTCATTCCAATTATTCTATAATTGGACGTGCTGAACTCTTTCCCAGTAAGTCAAAGCGAGGCAGAGATCGCTGCCCATTGCTGCTCGGGACTGTGGGAAAGGGCGCTATGCGATGTGCTCTTCTCAGAAAGCACCGAGAGGCGCGGCCACGAATGAAACCCATCCCTTGGGTAAGAACACATCTGCTCCCTGGCCCCTGTGAAGCTACGAATTCTCCCTTCCCACACTCTGTCTTCGAAGGGGATCACTAGGTCCAGGCCTGGCTCACAGATGAGGCAGTACCTCCTACCTCCTGGGGGGAGCAGCATGGAAGGCCAGGAGCCGTATATTAAAATGACCACCATCATTAGTAAATGGAGAAGAGAGATTTTGTGGTAATGGGAGAATCTTAGTTCCTTTAAAGTTTCTTCAACTGATTTTAATTTTGCCTGTATTGGTTACTGTGATGTTCTAATTAAGATTTTCCTTTACCGTTAGTAAGAAATTTTTTTTTACAAGAAACATTTGTTTCCACTTATTTTCATTCAGGAATTTATATCCAGAGATCATATATAAATCCATATATAATTTATGTCCATAGAAAAATCCATTGACATTTACTTTAGTTTTTATTCTAATACTATCATATATATATAGCATGTTCTTCTAAGGATGTTTCCAGCTTTGGTCATTGAGAGACATTTCAGGTTGACCTCTGTGTGTCCGGATGATAAACCCCCTGGCCCTTTCACATTTTTGTTTGCTTTTTGTTTGTTTGCTTGACCAACAGAGGATGATATAGTAGCCTCTTCCACTCTCTGTGTCCCTGGCCTAAATTTAACCCTTTCTTCCAGGATGCCTATTTTTTTGTTTCTTTGTTTGTTTTTGTTTTGTTTGCTTGTTTGTTTTAATTGGAAAAGGGTATTTGCAAACCAAACCTTCGGCGCTGAGTGTCTTCACCATTACTGGGCTGTTGCTCTTCCTGTATCCTACCAGAGACAACAGTGTCCTCATACTAACCAGTGTCACCACCATATCTGCAGTTATTTCTGCATCGGATGTGTACAACACGTGCCTTTATTACAGTGAAATTCACTATCTCTGCAATCTCTGAATGTCTAACTCCGGTCAGCACCACAGTTATATTCTCCTCTTCTCCTCCTCCGCGCAACTCCTTTCTTTGTTAAAGAAGTGATCGCTTCTCATCATTGATTTTTACTTTTAATATTTGTTTATTCACAAGTGTATATTAGTTTCAGTGTTGTTAACCTATAACTCGAAGAAACATGTACTAATAAATGGAAGTATTTGTACACTATCTTTTTTTGTCTTCAGCTTTACAAAATCAAGTCATAGCATTGCTTTCAAAAGCGGCCTAGTTCAACTTATTTTTTCACCATCTTTTCAATGGGGCTACATTGTACTCACCTGGAGTCATTGGACATGCTATATTTAATCTTGGGATCACCTACCATGCTTGGTAGCACGTCTTCACTGCAACACAGTGAAATTCATTCTTCTTTTAGTTGTGTTTCTCCAGGCATTGATAAGCACATACAGTCAGATATCAACACACAAACCAGTCCCTTCTCCCTAAAATTCCAGTTTTTGGCTCCTTCACGTTCAGCAGCTGGCTCAGTCCCTACAATCTGAGGCAGCTGTCGAACCAGTTTCCATCCTTAAAGTCCGGCCTGCTTTCCAGATACCTTAGGAATCAACGTGAAATGTACACTATTGTGATCTGGCTTCTTTCCGTTCACTAAATATACTTAACATGCTTGAAGGGTACTGAGTGATTCAATGACTATTATTGGTGAGGTGTACAAGGTTGAACTGCAGTTTTCACCTTTCCCATGAAATTGACGTATGGGTAGAGACCATGTGACATCAGGTCATCTTACAGGAGACTGACAGACTGACTGCCCCTGAGAAGTGGCTCCGGCTCCACATGCACCAGGGATGAGCGGACGCTTCCCACCCTCAGGGTCTGCCCCCAATTCATGACCCCAGGGTTCTCTACAGAGGCGTTAATGCGAAATGAAGGCCCTGTCTCAGGATAACTAGTGAGTATCCCATGAAAAAGGGAAGGCAGGATTCAAACAAGGCAGAGAGGGAAGAAGATGGGAAGAGCTAGGGAGAAAATGATTATTCACAGCCCAGGAGGGAGAGACCCAAAACAGACTCGTCCCCATAGCTCTCAGGACGAGTCCAACCTGAACGCCCTTTGATTTTTGATTCTGGTGAGAGCTGGGCTTCAGCAACACTCTCACCAGGCTTGAGGGCAGTGTGTTTTAGTGACTTAACGTTGTGACCACTGTAATAATGTGCAATCGTGCCTTATTATAAAACTGATTCTCATTTCTGAAATGCTACATAATTTTGAGTATTTCTTTGTGGTTTTTTTTTTTCTGTCTATATTTTTTGGTAAATTATCAGTTCAGTAGTTTGGCCATATTTTTAATTGAATTATTTTTCTTAATATCCATGTTATGAGTTGTTTATGTATTGTACAGTTTTCTAACACATATACAATTTATGAGTATTTTTTCAGCTAGTTGGTTACTTTTTCTTTTAATAATATCTTTAATGAGGAAAACTTTGATGACAAAATTAATGATTTTACAGATTGTAATTGTGTTTATCTAAAATTCATAATCTGAAATCATGCAAGTTTTGTGTTTGTTTCCAAAGCTTTTAATCCTTTACACATTTTAAATTTAGATCTATGTTTCATTTTTAGTGGAAGCGTGAGTTGGGTGTTAAAGTCATTCTTCTATATATACCCTTGGAAACACTCCAGCTCCAATTTTATTCATTGAATTACCTTTGTTCCTTAAGAAAAATCAGTTAACTGTGTTTATGTGGGTGCATTTAGAGGCCTTTATTTTGTTTCACTGATTTGTATTTCTTTTATTCACATTACCCTACCTTGATTATTATAGTGTTATGACTTAAAATCAAACACCAAGAACACTAAATTTGACACTTTTTCAGAAGTGTTTCATGATTCTAATTCAGCTTTCATATAAGTTTTTAAAAGTGCTTGTTGAGTATCTATAAATAAACTACTGGGACTTTTGATGAATTGATTATATGGATCCAATTAAGAAGAATTGACATCTTCATGATTTTAAGTTTTCCAATCCATCACATGATGAATCATCTGCATTCCTCTGGGGGTATTGCTATAATGCGTGTGTGTTCATGGATAGCACCTGGTATAGCCAAGTGACTTAAAAAATACTTGAAGGATTTCTGGGTACAGGTATTTCTACTGCAGATCAGAGCTTTGGTGTTGCATTAAAATATCAAACTCAAGGCCACCTCAATTTCTTCCTGTGTAATTTTAAGACATTTTTAGTTTTGCATTTTAGATCTGCGGACTATTTTGAGGTAATTCCCTGAACACTGTCAGGTCTCTGTAAGAATTTATTTTATTTGTTTATGCTTTCTTTAGGCTCCAATTGGTTCTTTTGCCACATTGTTTTATAAGCCAGACTCCTAAGTCCTCACTTCATTTTATTTTGCTTTATTTTTGGCAATACTGAGATGGAAGCCAGGGTGTCCCATCCACTGGCCAAGCTCCCTGCCTAGGAGCTACAGCTTCAGCCCTTTCTAAAACTTATTTTGTGAGAGGGAGGGTCTCCCTAAGCTGCCCAGGCTGACTTCAAACTTGCCAACCTTCAGCTTCTGCCTCTGGCATAGCTGAAATTACAGGACTGGCTCACAAAGTCCATCCTGGAATGGACTGTTGAGTTATTTATTATGTATCTAGGACTGTAAGCCAGGACTCCCCATGGACGAGGCACTCGCCACTGAGCTCAGCTCGCAGAGGTCCTTTTTCTGAATCATTCTTTTCCTCACCTATGCATCTCGGGCCTTTAAGTCTCCTCTAAGCATAGCACTTGTTGGAGTGCATATCCAGTGATAAACTGTATTGTTATTTTCATGGAGGTCAAGTATAGTTTTGAGTTTATCATGAGGTCTTGTTCACTGATCAGTAACTGAAAGGGTTCACTAACTCACCTATTTAGAGAGTACCCTCTATTTGTCTGCATTGTGCACTAACAACGGTTTTTGCATATTCTTTCCCACGTTAAGGTGTGTTTTGTAGCTCCAAATGTGGCCCGCTCCTGTGCCCTGCAGGGAGCTGGGACACCTTGTGGTGCTTGGGAGACGGCTTGAAAGACAAGTCTGTTCGCCTCACAGGCATGTTCAGTCCTCTGTTTTTCCAATATTCTGCCCCCTCGATTTATCAGTTACTGACAGAGAACTAGCGAGCCTCTGGTTTTTATTTTACATTTGCCTATTTTGCCTGTCAGCTGTGTTCTTCTGTCAGGCTCAGCTTGCGCATTTTGCTGCAGTACTGCGCGGTGCCTGTGTGTTTAGAACGCTGACGTCTTTAGGGATTCTACTCTCTTGTCATTACGCAGCACCTCTTCAAGCCCTGTTGCTTCCTTTTCCTCTGATGACCACGCTTGAAATTCTCATGCCTATTCTTTTTTATTCTTCTTAGCTTTTAGCGTTGTACAGTCTTCTCAATTTCTTCACTTCTCATTTACCTGAGTCTTCATATTAGAAGTTGTTTTCATGAAGACAATGTGTTATTAGGTTATTTTTACCCACCTTGAGGATTTTGCTTTTATTTAATTATTGATAAAATTGGGTTGATACCTCTTATTTTTGTAATGGTTCTATTAGTTTTATTATTCTTTTGTTTTTTCATTTGTCCCTGTTGTTCTGGCTTCTGCAGTTTTAGTTGAGCATTTTACCATTGCATCTCTTCCCTTATTGGTTATAAATATTTATAAAATTTAACATTACGGTTTCCAATACATGTTTTTAACTAAGTTCATTCTAAGTACCAACACATCCCTTTAGTTACAGGGGGGAACATTTTGGATTCTCCGTTCCTATTCTTGTGGTATCAGTGACATTCAATGTGCTTAACTATGATACCGTCACACCAGGAATCATTATTGATTGCTTTAAAGAGTTGTCTTTTAAATAAATGAAGAATAAGAAAAAAGTATTTGTTATTTTATGCCTCTCCTTTATCTAGCAGGTGCAAGTTTCTTCCATATATAATTTTCCTTCTGTCTGAAGAACATCTCTCAGTGATTCTTGACCTATAGGACTGAATATGACTGAATCTACATTTTATTGGTCTGAAATACTTTTTGTTTTGAAATCTTTACTTCTCCCTCCCCATTTAAAGGATAATTTTGCTGCATACAGTTTTCTAGGTTGGTACTTTTTTTCAAATTTGTACATGTTTAACTGTTCTTTCTTTTTTGTACACCTTCTAGTAAAAAAGCCAGTGCAATTCTACGTTCATCTTAAAGTGAAATTTCTCCTGTGTTCTTCTGAGAATTTTTTCTCTTTCTTTATATTTCTAAAATTTAACTTTAATACACCCACATGTGGACTTTTGAACTCTCCTGTTTGAGATTTGTTTTCTGATGTTAGTTTTGGAAACTTCTCAACCATTACTAATTTAAATATCTTGTCAATGTGTTATGTATATAGTACAAGTTGGAAATCCTCCTTCATCTTTTCGTTGCTTTGTTCAATTTTCTTTCATTATTTTTTCCTTCATATTTAGTTTTCTAAAATTTTCTTTCACTTACCTTCAAGCTCACTGGACCTTTCTTCAGTTGTGTAAGTTAAATAATGAGCTAATCAAAAGCAATCTGCATTGTTTCAGAGGGATTTTCCACCCGAGTTTCCCCTTTTGACTTCTTTCTGGCCATGTAGTCTCTTCACTGTCATTACCTGTGTATTTTCATACGTTGTTTAACTTTCCATGATGTCACTTAAATTATTAATCATAGTCATTTTTAGTGTCCTGATAATTCCAACATCTGTGCCTTATTTGATAGTGGATCAGTTCGTTGCTTTGCCCCATCAAAGTGTTTCACATCCCTACTAATTTCTTCATGAAAAGTGGATGCCTTATTACTAATAACAAGGGAAGGAATTAGGACTTTCAGGTAAGGATTCATGCCCCTTAGTCTAGCCTTGAGGTGCTGCCTAGGACATGTGCTGCCATGCTAGAGGCAGTGTGGCTCCTGTGTTCTGTCCCCTCCTGTCTGTGGGTGTTCCCAGGATTACCCTTCAATGGTTTCTTGCAGCTGCCCCAGGTACAAACCACCAGGCTTATACTGGAGAACTCTGATTAGGTAGTAATCAGCCTATCAGTAATAAGTGAGGGAATTTTCTGACTAAAGCCCAGGCGTGTTTTACGTTGGTCCTCCCCCAGCTGTAACTATCAACGTGTTCTCCCCAGCATGTGAACAGTTTCCGTTGTTATCTCTTTCTCTGGATACAGCGACCCTAATCTATTTCCTTCATGCCCTGATCTCCAGAGACTGTCTCCGCCTCCAGGTGAGGCAGAAATGCTAGAGGAGGGCACAGGGGAGAAATTATTCTTTCTAGCAGACACTGAGCACAGGGTTTCCCTGGGGATAGACCTCTGCAATCTGGAAAGCTCTAAATTATCTCACAAGGATGATTCTCCTGCCCACGCAGGGCCATGAGGATCCTGCTTGGGGCTCCCTAGTGAACCCTCATTGGCTTCCCAGAGAGAGAGAGCATCTTCGGAAATCTGGAGTTTCCTGAAGACCCTGGTCCCAGGAGTGCCTGACACGGGATCACCGGTGCTCTGCCTGCAGAAGTTTGTCAGAATTACTCTGTGTCCTGCTGTATGACACTGGCAACTTTGCTGCAGATAAGCGAAGCCCGGCTTGGTCTTTCAGGATGTACACAGGCTGCTTTCCTGCCACTGTACTGATGAGTGCACGGAAGTTTGATTTGCACTTTGTCAAGTTCTTCTTGTTAGAGGGAGAGGAGATTTCAAGGTTCTTTACCTGCTGCTGAGGAAAGTCAAAGTGTAGGCCATTCATTGTTTTCCTGTCAGTATCTCTCTCTCCCCCCCATAAAATAAACATCTAGTTAATGAATATTAAGTTGCTTTTTGGGACTCATAGAACTTTTATATTTTTACACAGTGTTCAGTTTTTTGATAGAAAAAATTAAGGGAGTATTTTTCTTTTTCCTATTATCATAAGTAACTATTTTGGTATTTCACAGTCACTATATTTCTAGCAGAGGCTTTTCCTGCAAACATATTTATCATATTAAAAATTTATTTCATATGACTAATTTCCATACAGTTAATTCATGGACCATGTTTGATTTTATCAACTTTTTCTAAATCTAATAGGGTAATCAGAAAATTTTATTTCCCCTTTTTTACATTATTATACTGAATTGATTTTTCATTAGCAAGACAATTTTGACTAGATTCTGATATACTGTCTTGGTGTTACAAATAGAGCTTTATGTATTGATACTTATTTTAGAATTTTAAAATCCATGAGATGGAAGAGAAGGTGCTGAGTCTCCTACTTTCTCCCTGGACCTGGGATTCTGATACCAGATGACCCTGGTCTCTTGTTAGAAGCTGTGTAGTGATCCTTCCTCCAGTATTTTAAAAAGAGGCTTTGACAGATGTGTCGTAATTCTCCATGGACTGTGTATTGAGAGATGTTTTAAAAAGTTCTACTAAAATGTTGGATCAAATAGACAGTGAATATTTTTTTCTCTTCATTTTAAATACGTTTTGAGGCTACTGTATTAAATATAAATAAAATAATCTGTATATAATTTTGGTCTCTTTCTATTCTGAAATATTCTATCTTAAGGAGAACAAATCTTTTTTCTCATTGAAAACTAGTTTTTTGTTATTAGTACAGCTAGATCTGAGCCATTTGGTTGTGTTTATTCAGAATATAGTTTTTAATTCTTACATTTCAACTTTTGATATCTACAAATTATAAAAAAATACATCTTGATTTGTCCTCTGTGAATAGCTTTGGCTTTCAAATACTAAAATTATTAAATTTACATTTAATTATTGCTATTAATGCATGTGTATTCAAATATATGAATTAGTATTTATTTTACATTCCCAATTATTCTAAACTCAATGTACTCTGGGCCTTGTTTCAGTATCAAATGTGTTTGATAATCTTTTCTTATCATATGTTTCTTCTTAGATTACTAGCTTTAACTATGTTTAAGAATTGATGATCTGAGTAGGCTATGAAGAAATCTCTAGAATCCCTTTTAGATAATAGTTAACTCTGGCTTTTTCAGCAAATGACATAGAGAACATATTAAGGGATGACACTGTTGTGGTAGAACTTCTACTTTCCTATGCATCAGTACATTTCATCAGAGCTTACCATGCTAAAAAGCGATGGAAGGAATAAGTGAAAAGTAGACTAGAACTGAATTGAATTCTTGGCCACTTAGCTAAAAGCAACATTTGTTCATATACACATGATATAATGGAAATGCACTATTTCAAAATACATGTGTGAAAATTATTTTCTAATAAATTTTTCAAATAAAATATTTCCTTTATTTTTTACTAACAATATATGTAAAATGTAACTCAATATACATTTATTAATATTTACCAATTAAATATATTTAATGGCTTAACATGCCAATATGTTTAGAGCCTTAGAGTCTTATTTTTTATAAAAGTGAGACAAATTTAACATTAGAGTTTATTCACATTTATAGCAGGGAAATTATAGGGTAATAAAATACTTCTAAGAATGAAATATGTGAGGGTACAGTAGGACAAGGAAATAAAATTATAACCTTGCATGGAGAATAAATAAAATTTTAAATCTCTGACATATTGCTTACATTTATTAAACAATGTATTAGTCAGTTTTGCAATTCTACAATGAAACACCTGAGGCAGGCTAAATTTATCAAGAACAAAAGTTTGTTTTCTTAGAAGCTGGAAGCATAAACAACCTTTTAGAGTCCCTGGTGAGTTCTCCATGACAAAGAGCAGAGGGTGTGAGGGCAGAAAGATCACTACTTAAGCCAATAGACAGAGTGGCTGGAGTTCCAGGGTCACACCAGGAAACCAGCTTGGAAAGAGCTGGAGACACACTCACGGCACTACAGTATGCACAATTGGGACACTACCAGGAGCATCTATGCCACATCTCCTCCTCTGGGTGACTACATCATTGCTATAAATGTTAGTATTTAAATGTCAGAATTTCACAACACTATGCATGATATTTTTGACTATGTTTGCTTTAACCTGAGAGGTATATGACTCATGATCTTTAATTCATGACAGCCCCAGGAGCCTGCTTCTAACTCAGCACTAAAAGTTGTTGACCTTGACTCCTGGTCCAAGGTCACAGTAGTCTTAGCATCACATTCCTAATCTCCTTACTTTTAAAAATATAAAAGGATGATAGATATTTCTGATCCCCACAACTACAGTAACATTCTTGCACCAACTCAGAATCAGTGTGGCATTAGAGATATTTTTCAGGACATCTCACAGATAAGATTTCCTGTTCAAAAGAAACCTTTCCCTTCTTTAAGAAAGAAAGCCTATGAAGCCAGGAGTGAAAACACCTGTTTTAGCTTCTGACAAGGGAGGAGAAAAGGTGGTGTGGGGCCGCTAGGCCGTAGGTGGAGTCTACTTGCTCTGCTGTTTTCATTTGTGGGTTTTTGTATTTGCGTCAGTTCATTTCACCACCATTGTGTAAGTTGGCTGAGGATTTATACTTGCTGAGAAAGATCATGATGACATGTGCACAGCACTGCCAGATTTGGAGTTCTTTGGGATTTCGTAAGGAATCACATGCTGGCAGTCTGCAGGTATTTAGACTTTCTTCGCCCCTCCCCATTCTACCTTCTTTAGCCCATTTCCTGCTTCACAACCAACCTTCCCCTATCTCTCCCTGCAGCCCTTGTTCCCACAATGCTAATACACGATGTCAACTATGGTGGAGATTTCTGTCTTACACAGGACACACAGAACACACACCACTCAGCTGTTGCCCATGGGCAGGACAGGCTGTCCCACTACATAGCACCGCGCTGTCCCACCTAAGGCCATTGCTCCAAGCCCAGGAGGGTTCCTGTGCTTTGCAAGGGTGCTGGTCAGTAATTCCAAACATGATCATGATCATCCCACCACACCCTTTTGTAACCACAGGCGTGGGCCAGCCCCATGCATGCAGGCCCTTGTCTTTACTGACCTGTGACAGGACCCTTCTGGAGTTAGAAGGAGTCAGTTAGAGTACGAATGATTCCAGAGCCATGCATGGTGGGTGGGGCTGGGCTGGGCTGAACGGCCACCTCACGGACAAGGCTTCCCGAGACAAGGAAGGACAGGATATGTCTCGGGCACCCTAATGACCTGCTAGCCCCCCATTCCCCTTAAAGGTCACTAAGATTTCCTCGGTCTCCACCATCTGCCATTTCTAATGAACTATTTCTCCATGTAAGAGGACTATATAATTTTCTGTTATTTGCAAACAAGTGACTTGAAATTCCAAATGAGAAAATCTGAAGAACTGCTCCAGGTGGCCCAGAGAGAGGACGGATGACCCTGTAAAATAGGAAGTTCTGCTGGTTTAGTTGATGTCTTGAGCTGCCCAAGGGGAAGGTGACCCAGGCCACATGTCACATGCCCAGGGCCAAAAGCACAATAATAATAATAAAAATAGGAAAGCTGGAGGGTCATGTTCCAAAAGCTCCAAAAAGCTTTCAACCACACAGAAATACAAAGGTTTTTTGGGGGTTTTTGTTTGTTTGTTTGTTTTTGAGACAAGGTCTCACCTTGTAGTTCAGGCTGGCCCTCAGCTCACTATGTAGCCCAGGCAAGCCTCGAACTCAGCAATCCTTCTGTCTCTGCCTCCCAAGTGCTGGGATTACAGGCGTGAGCCACCACATCCAGCAGAAATACAGTTTTTAACTTCCCCCACCTCTCTCCATCACAATGTTTTGGATTTTTATTCCAGAAACTTCACTATGAGAGCAAATTCATTTTAGGTGCCAATCAAGAATCACAAACATTACTTCATACATTTTTAGGAAAAGCAGAACATTTTGTTTCAATATTGATAAAAAATATTGAAAACTGCAATAATCAGTCCTGAGTTAAAATATTAACTTAGTCTTACAGATAGTTTTAACTTTTTACTTACCTAGTTAAAAAAAGCACTCCTGATAGACACTGATAACCTAGCTCTGTATTCATTACTTTGATTTACTCTTCTGAAATTAACAAACAAAACAGGATTTTGTGTTATAAATCTATCAGAATCACAAAGGGCAGAGTTCAGTAGTGGGTGAGAATTTGCATACATATCCAGGCTATAAATAACATATAGGCGCCTATGTTAGGGTCAGCTCTGCCTCTGACAGGGTGAGCAGAGGCCAGTAGGGAGTACTATGGGGCGGCTGCAAGGAAAACTGCTGTTTGAGAAAGAGAAAATCTTGGTTTCTTCTACATTTCTGCTGTGGACTGAAATAAATGTGCCTTCCTGCTGTTGTTTATATTTGTGGAACTGCATAAGAATTAGAAAAGCAGTAAAATGTGTGAAAATTACATTGCCATTTAAGTAAAAGAGCATTGCTAATACTGCCACGACAACAGGTTTGTGCTTTGCTGGTCATTGTCTGTCCCAAGATTCTATTCTCAATGTTTCCATTGGACACGGGATGGAACTCGGTGCCTCGGGACAATGAGTAACAGTGGACCCCAAATTTAAACTGAAGGGATTCAGTCAGTCACTTCCAAGGACATACAGACAGACACACAGCACTCGGTTGCTGAAATTGGAAAACCCTGGATCAGAGGCCCCTCCAGAGTGCATATGAGGGTGCAGTGGAGGAAAGTGGCTTACTTGAGGTCTGCGGGAAAACCACAGCCCCTTCTGAGTGACCCTCGCTGGGCCAGTATTTCACACGTGAGCCGCTTCCGAGTCTCCCCACACACAGCATCCAGCTTCCGGCCCTCTGCAGCCAGGGCCCGGCTCCGTCCAGAGCCGCTGAGGGTGCAGCTCCCCCTCCCGGTTCCTCAGCAGTGCTCGATGAAGAGGCATCAGACAGGGCCTCCTCCCCAGCACGGGGCGCCCTCCATAGCCATGCTGACCTCCGCCTGCCGTGAGTCCTGGCTGTCCCTTCGCAGGAGCACAGTTGGAGACACCCACACTCCTTGTCCCCACACGGGGACCTGTGATAGCGATGGGCAGATGTGGCTGCGTCAGGGCCTTTCTCACCGAGAGGAAAGGCCGCTGCAGCTCTCCCGGGGTCAGGTCAGTCCTCCTGCCACGGGGACGTCCACTCTTGACCCGTCCTCTTCTCTTGCTTCTTTCTTCTTGGGAACACACTTGAAAGCCTCCTCTCCCACCGTGATCCAGAGGACCCGAAAAAATCAACTCCAGAGCACAGTAGGGTAACGTATAGAAGCCTCACTCATTCCTAGAGGCGATCACACGGACCTCAAGCTGGGGAGTTTGGGAGAAGCTGTTTGAAGATATAATATTCCTAAATGCTATTTTATGCACCTTTTTGCTTTATTTAAATTGTCACTCGATTACTTTTACAGGGAAACAGCTTTGTATTTGTCTTTACTTTCTGATAACTTCTGTTAAAATAAGTTATTGGCAATGTCATTCTTAGGGCAATCTTGTTACACATCCTTGAACAAAATAGCATGTTATGGTTACATTTTTTGTCCTGAGACAATGTTTCTTCTGTAGTTTTTTATTCTTCTTATGCTTTATTGTGTACTATCATTTTACTCCAAATATTTTTTTACTTGAGTTTTGTTTGATCGGTTTTCTATTCCACATGACACCATTTAAGTCATAAGAATCCTTTTGTAAAATAAACTAAATTTCATTCTGTTGCAGGGGGAAGAATAAAATTTGTGACTTAGGGCCGGAGGGTTAGCTCAGTGGTTCCGGCGCCTGCCTCGCAAGCGTAAGGACCTGAGTTTGATCCCCGGTTACCACATATAATGCTGGGCGTGGTGGCTCACGCCTGTAATCCCAGCACTCGGGAGGCAGAGACAGGAGGATTGCTGAGTTGGCGGCGGCTTGCCTGGGCATCATAGTGAGCTCAGGGCCAGCCTGAACTACAAAGCGAGACCCTGTCTCCAAAAAGCAAAAAAAAAAAAAAAAAAAAAAAAAAAAAAAAAAAAAAAAAAAAAAAAAAAAAAAAAAAAAAAAAAAAAAAAAAAAAAAAAAAAAAAAAAAAAAAAAAAAAAAAAAAAAAAAAAAAAAAAAAAAAAAATTTGTGACTTATTTGAGATTTGTGTTGCTTTTACTTAAAAATTTAAAAGTTGTCATTGATTCTATAAAATTTTAAACTACACAAAATAATAATAACTACATCCCAGCACTCGGGAGGCAGAGACAGGAGGATTGCTGAGTTCACGGCGGCTTGCCTGGGCACCATAGTGAGCTCAGGGCCAGCCTGAACTACAAAGCGAGACCCTGTCTCAAAAAGCAAAAAATAATAATAATAATAATAATAATAATAATAATAACTAAATCTTTAGCCAACTACAAGGACCTAATAGTTGAGTCAAGGAAATGTTCAAATCATTATTATATAATACATAATATATTACATATATGAGAATTATTATTATTATAGTTTTATATTTTGTGTTTATAATACTGTGCTTGAAGGTGACTCTTACACGATGTCTTAGTGATGTGATGCTATAAACTACACTGTATATGTGAGGTGTGACTGGGCACGTCACTACATGGGTGTTTGTGTGTGTGTATGAGCATGAAGATACAGTTACACTCATGTTTTCTTCCCTGAAATATCTAGCTGTTGCCTCACAAAAGAAGTTAACATTTGTAACTTCATGTGACTTTTCCATTAAACACATGTGTTTGCATATTGGTTTGAAAAAGGGATATGGAAGAATTATGAAAATATTGGCTTTATATCTTATCTTCAGGGTTTATTAATTAATGATGGATAACACTGACAGCCCTTGTTTGCTTAGCAATGTTTGTAAGTTTAAGTGGAATCAGAGGGAAATTCTCACAGAGACTGTTATTGTTATCTATTGTAAAAAGTTGAAGCTAAGCACCCTAGTATCTCCACTGCTATTGCAAATATTTTAACCTCATACAAACTAATTCTACTGAGTAACTTTGCACATCAAAGCCGGTACTCAAACATTTTGCCTTTGGTACAGACCTTTCCTCTCATATTAATTTGTCCTGATTAGATCTGTGGCCGGTGTTGACCAAGTCAACACCGAGGTTGAGCTGAGGGAGAAGACGAGGCAGCGGTTAACACAGTAATCCTGTTATAGCTCTCTGGATTAGCAACCTGAGATACTCTCTATTAGGAAATTACAGTCTCAACTCAGTTTACCCATAATCTTAGTTTCCCAACATTTAAAGAGACCCCAACGTTTAAAGAGAAGAGTAATCATTTCTGTGCCTTGACTGTTTTGAGAAGTGTGCCCGGTGTTTCTCTGTGGCATGGCTCCGTTTAGCTGTGTGGAGCACCAAGGAGCTGGAGTCGGTGTGTTCTCGGACGAGGGAGGAGGCAAAGTGGCATCTCCATGCGGAGTCCCTGCTCCTAGAGCCTCGGCGTGGAGCTCGGGTTTTCCACTCGCAGTGCACTCTGGAAGACACATTTTCACATAATCTGAAGAACGACTGAAGAGAGAGAGAGAGAGCTATTGAAAAGGACAGTTGTTTAACAGGCTCAAGAATAACTGTTGAGGAAAAAAGATGGAGAAAATGAACAAAGAAAAGTAAAAGATGAAAGGAAGATTACATTCCTGATTAAACTTTCTCGCCATTGAGGACTTCTCAAACAGCGGTACTGTATGAGAATCAGGCCGATGTCATGAAGATCTGAGTTTCTGAGGGAAAGACTAAAAAGATAAGTCATTGATGAGAAAATAAACTTTATTTTCTACCTTTCTCATATACATACATATCATATATGGGAAATTATATATATGTGTATATATCCTGACTGTCAGGATTAAGAATTGTCTCTTGGAGTAAGAAATGAAATCCACCTACTCTTTCTCTGGGTGTCATTTAAGTCTCTGGTTCCCCAGAAGCACCTTAGAAGCGCCGGACAGGGTGGGCTTCCATGGTTAGGAAAGCATGCTCTGTGAAGCTATCGATCCATCTCAAGGGCATGTTAGAGATGAAGGTGAGTCCGGAGGGAGGTGGTCATCTCCGTGACCTTGGTCGGCACTAGACCACGGACCCTGCACCCCAAGACCCACCTACCAGTTTCTGACATCTCTCACGCCAGCCGAGGAAGCCAGCGGGGGACAGGCGTCGATGTGGCTCTTGCCAAATCAGAATTGACCAGCCAGTGGGAAGCCTGAGAGCCGCGGGAAATGCGGGTTAAAGTATGTCAATAATGTTTCAGAAGAACGATTTCTCCCAAGAATTGTAGCTGTTGGAATGTTTTGACATTTATTCGGTAGAGAAATGTAGCATGTTTTGTGAAGCACTTCAAGAGAGCTGCTGCTAACTGCCGGGAGTATTGATCTTCCTGTGAAATTGCACGGGCACACTTGGGAGATCATTGAGATTCGGGCCACAGGACTGGAGGGGGCGGCTGCGCCCGTGGTCACTAATGGTAATTGGTTTCGACCCTTGTACTTGAAGAAGCCGTGATTTACTTGGTTCGCTGATGAAATGTAGACACTAAATATTTTGAAAAGAAAAACAAAAGACCATTTTTAAAAAACATTTCCAAGATAGCACCTCCATTCTGAAGTCCCCCATGTTTATTATAAATGCAGCACTGTAGAAAATATACGATATATCATTGTTTAAAATGGTGATTTTGTTTTTCCTTAGTGCTGTGCTACCTCTCCAATATATGGCTTGTTTGATTAGTTTTTTTCTCAATTTGTTCATAATTGGATCTGAGCCAGCCCATAGTCTCTGTATGTCTTTCACTTACACTTTCTTTTATAATTATAAAAGAAATACCCACTCGTGGAAAGGGAAAAAAGAAGCTGACTCAGAGTATCAGTGGAAGCAATTGCCCTTTCCTCAAGCATGTAATATCTTCGTGATTTCATTGCACTGTACACATTTTTAATGCTATAATTTAAATATTCCATGTTACTAGATATATCAATAACTCATTGTTTTAGTGATCATTTTGTATTACTGTTTAGGTACCTGGTAGGAATTTTATTTCTTTTGTTAGTTTAACAATTTTATCCCAGATCTAGATAAACACAAATGCATGTGGAAACATATAACTGTGTACTTAGGTAGAGAAATATGTATCTATATGCAAGGTCTGTATATATTACATACTTGTTTGTATGCATAATGCATACATATGCTGTTATATACATGGTACAAGCAACATATTAATATATCACATAACTTAACTACAGTTTCTACTGACAAGCATGGTCTTTGGCCACCTGTGTATGTCTGTGTGTTTATATACTACACATCTGAACAGTCAGATCAGTCAAACCGACAAAGTACATTTAGAAGTCTTTTTACAAATTCTGACTACTTCTGCCAATTTAGAGTACAACCCAAAACATCACAACAATTTATTGTGGTAACTTTTGTCTTAACTTTTATGTTAATTTATGTCTTTACTTTTCCTATCCATATTTATGATCCTAAGATAGAATTAAAATAAATTTTGAATTATTTTATCATCTGTAATATACTTTGGGGATTAGAATATTAAATAAGATTATAATCAATGAAGAATAAAATTCATAAAGTTATAACCCATGTAAATCAATCAAATACTTAGAATCCATACACATAATATTATCAAGTTGATTTCATGAGTACAATCTGGTGTTCACAATAATTTAATAAGAATAATGAAAATGCTCTTCTATAAAGTGTGTTTAAACATTGATGCGGGGGCTATTTCTTTTTTTTTTTTTTTTTTTGAGACAGGGTCTCGCTTTGTAGTTCAGGCTGGCTCTGAGCTCACTATGTAGTCCAGGCAAACCTCGAACTCAGCAATCCTCCTGTCTCTGCCTCCCGAGGGCTAGGATGACAGGCGTGAGCCACCACGCCCGGCGCAGGGGCTATTTCTTCAACCACGCCAGGGTGAGTAGAATATCTTCCTAAGTAGAAGCATCTAAAAAGAGGGAAGAATTTTATTGAAGACATTTTGCAAACTTATATTCCAAAGAAAAATCCTTACCTATTTCATTCAACCTATCCATGAGGAATACAAGAGAACTTAGCAGTCCCAGTTGTGTAAAAATATGCATTAGAAGTCCATGGGAGGTCTCAGCCATGAATGTAAATAACACTGCTGTTGATTGGAGTCTCATTTTCCATTTCCAGAATGAGGATCATGTCCGGAGTGCCACCCACAAGCAGGGGTCAAGAGGCCAGAGCCCCACTCCTAGTGCAGCAGTGGCAGGGAAACTTCCGTACTGATTCTTGACAAGGAATTTCCATCTTTTTTTCTGGAGGATCAGCAGGAGTGCAGATAAGGGGGCCGCCCTTTCTGCCCATCCGGTTCTCAGGTCTCCTCCAACCTGGACAATGAATGTGTTAATTAGGGCTAACTGTTTTGAGGGACCCCAATCTAGTAGGACCCAGTAGACACGCCCACCCCACTTGAGTGGGGAAGTGTTGCACGGAAGGCTTGGAAAGCATGGATTTCACCTCCTGGCTTCCAGTACAGGTGAAATACAATAAACTTCCAAAACTCCTCCCAGGAGCTAACAACTATTTCCTCTGTGTTTTGAAAGAATGTTCAAGACAAAATGGTTTTAGTGTCTTTATCTCTTCACTGATTAGAAAAAGTGGTCTGGTGCCACAGGAGCAGAGAGACCCAAGCAAGCAGCGTGACACCACCACTGGTCGGATTAGATGCCGAGTGTCGTTTCTCGCACTACCCATATGTCGTCTCTGCAGATCTTGCTTTCCTGGTGGCTCTCGTGCTGTGTGTATTCCCGCCTACAGAAGGTTTCCCAGTCCCAGAGCTTCCAGGAAACTTTGGGTTCTTGGAGAGATATACGGATGTTTAGTGTCTGTATTTGAAACATGGTAAGCACCTGTCCTATGCCCATGAAATAGAATCACAAGAAAAAGTTGTTACCAGTTACATAAAACATACCACTGCACATCACACTTTTCGGAGAGTCTGTTGAATTCTGTTGCATGAAAATCTTACCCACATCTTCCTTATTTCTGTTATCATCAGGTGGAGTCTATGCTAGACCCTTCACCTTTCAGTGTAAGTGTCCAAGTGAGCTTCTTCCTCTGCATAAAGGAACTTGCTACAGTCCTGAGATTCTGTTGGATCTGTAAGAGAATGTGGGGAGAGATGACATCTTAATATAGTTTCTCATCACTTACTAAACATTTTCTTTTCACAACACCGTCTTCCACAGTTAACTCATCATTGCTTTAGTCTGTGAACACAGAGTGCTTCAAAGACCAACAGTAGATATATTGACCCATGACACAGTTCTCAGAGTAGACACTATCTGCAGTAAAGAAAGTTTCCTTCCTTCCTTCCCTCCTTCCTTCCTTCCTTCTTTCTTTCTTTCTTACTCTTTCATTTTCTCTTTCTTTTCCTTTCCTTCCTTCTTTTTTCCTTTTCTTATCTATTTTATGACCTACAAATAGAAAAGGCATAGTTTTATTCTTTTTACCAGGGAGTTGTTCATTATTTATGTATTTCTATGAGTACAAGTTTGCAGTACAATCTGATCATACTGCTCCTGAGAAGTTGACCCATGGGCATAGCACATCTTAATTCATGTGATAAGGGAAAGTAATGAAGGGAAAGAATAAATATGATTTAGAAAAAAAGAAAGAAAGAACATGTATATAGGGGTGCGGTTTGTGGGGTTGGTAGGGATATGGGTAAAAACGAGATTAACTTGTGTCCTATACTGGTACAAATTCCCCAGTGTTGAGTGTGATGGTGAACTGTATATAAAATGTACCAATAAAGAATTCAATTTAAAAAGTCTCCTTTTCCTCCCACCTTCACTTCTATCCTTGTCTTTCTCAGTTCAAAAGATAGGAAAAAGACCGGGGTGAGAGTAATCATTTATTTACATTCATAAAGCTGTATTCTCTTAATAAGGTACTCTAAGGCCCTCCTAAGAATATCTCACAGGTGTTCTAGTATCTTATAACTACTAGGAATAGGTTCACTACGTGACTGTGTACAGATACAGCTATCTCAAGTTTTTAATATTTTGTGCCACCTCCTTGAAGGGGAACTGCAAGCCGTACACGTTGCTTTTCTGATACAGCTCACACTGTGTCCAAAGGAGAGAGCAACCGGATAGGAAGGGAGCTGAGATGGAGCTGTAGAGACGCTGGCCGACTTGGTCCTCGGAGCTTGGATGGGCTGCAACTCTGAAAGATAAAGGACAATGAATCAGTGCTTCCAAAAATGTGGAAAAAAAATCTTGGTGTGATTTAAAATTTGTGATTTAAAATGTTGAAATACTGTAGCAAACTATTAGAGTAGTGTATGAGGGAGGGCAGGAGACTCGGGATGGATTGATTATCATCCTAACAGCCACACTCTCTTTCGCACTGTTGAGGCGATCCCAGCAGTTACAACTGATCCCATACAGTTTGAACTCTTGAAATATTAACGAATGTCAGGTAATGCCAACCCAGGATCAAATGGGGAAGACAGAAAACACAGAAGATAGCCCAAGGAAATCGCTGACTGGACCTGAGCTTTGCCTGACCGTGCTTGACTGGAACATTTCCCCACAGTTTAGGAAGTGGGCTGAAGCAGCTGTTCACCGGAGGGAGGTGTAGACTGTCCACTGCCACCAGGAACAGGGGCTCAGGGTTAAACGTTACAGACTACGACCTACCACACCACATCCACATGTGGGAATGTCGGCGCTCTTCCCACAAGATCCAGATATCATAGACACCAGTCATGTAACACCTCCAAGGCTGTGGCAGCTGATCAGGAGGTGCTGGCCAGACATCATGTTTGTCTTTCACTTCAGGCTACTGTGCGCCACAGAGAAGAAACCGAGTCCTGGGGGTCTGCGCTCCAGGGCGGGCTCAGGGAGCTGCTGTGCACCAGTCGGTTCACTGGGTTAGGACAGACGGACACCGGGCTCCACTTTCCACTCCTGTCTCTGATGTCATGCTTAGACACATTCTCTCCATTGTTTCTTCCATTCTCTGGTGCAAACATTTAGTTTTTTATATATGCTTTTTAATAAACTGAGTTGAGTGGGACATTTTAGGAATACACTATGGTGACTTCCTCACTGGAAATCTGTACCTGATGCAATATATCTGGATTCTCATTTTTCCCTTTCTGCTGCCCTCTCTGCAACACTCCACCCCCTAGATACGTAAGCTTTGTTGTCACTTTTTCCCTCTTACCATCAAGATTTTCTTTCTCTTTTTTGCTTTCCCCTGCCCCTGTCTCGGTTCCCCTTCCTTTTGAACATGGTATTCTTATTTCACAGTACCTCTCATACGTTCATTTACACCTTCAGTTTGTCACACTAGAGAAATGATATGATATTTACATATCTGTGTCCTATGTATTTCACCTGTGAGTATCTCCTCAAGGTATGTTCAAACGTTTCAGCTTGTGAGGGACAGAGATAAAAACTGTAAGTGTGTAAATACTGGTGGCTTTTCTAATCAGGAATTCATTGGTTAAATAATTACATTTTGCTGGGCGTGGTGGCTCATGCCTGTAATCCCAGCACTCGGGAGGCAGAGGCAGGAGGATTGCTGAGTTGGAGGCTTGCCTGGGCTACATAGTGAGCTCAGTACTAACCTTAACTACAAACCGAGACCCTGTCTCAAATAAAAAATAATAATAATAGTGACATCCTTACATTTTTTAAGGTGGCTGTTATGAAAATTTCTCATGCTTTCCAATAATATATTAAACCTACCATGTTAGCATCTATATTCACTTATTCTTGTGTGAGATTCTTCACTATCTTAAGGGTATTGCCAAGAAAGTGGCTATTTGCATTTTACTTAGGACTGAAGGAAGACCACAGCTTGTAGCTAGTGGAGCTGGACTCGCAGGAGACAGGTTTAGCAGAATCTGCAGCCAGCACCCAGAGCAGAGCTGCCTGGCACTGCATCTGGCATCCATCCATCCATCTGGACCGGTGCCTATGACCAAGGAACCGCCCAGGTCACTGTTGTGCTTCAGGCCAGGTCCCTCCTGTGAAGCCCTTTATTGCTTTTTATTGAATTCTTTATTGGTACATTTTATATACAGCTCACAACTACACTCAACACTGAGGAATTTGTACCACAATTAATTCTCATTTTTACCCATATTGCTACCCACCCTCACAACCCCCCCACCCCCTATATACATGTTCTTTCTTTTCCTTTCCAAATCATATTTATTCTTTCCCCTCATTACTTTCCCCTCCCACATTCCCTTTGAATATTTCATATTTCACAAAATCTATCATACATTCTAGAGCTCATTTATATCTACAGGTCCTCATGCCAGTGAAAAGATACGGTATTTGCATATCTGTGATTTATTTATTTCACTTATTAGTGTGTCCTCAAGGTGTATCTATTTGCACATAAATGAATGAAACTTTTCATTCTTTAAGCAGAGTAATAATACATTTTATTAAAAAGAAAAAAAAATCTTCTTTATCCAGTCTCCAGTTGATGGGCATCTGGGTTGTTTCCAAGATTGGGCTATCACAAACTGAGCTGCTGTGAACATGGGTGTACATATGTCTTTACAATATGATTCTTTTATTTAATTTTTTCCCCCTTTTGGAGACAGGGTCTCGCTTTGTAGTTCAGGCTGGCCCTGAGCTCACTATGTAGCCCAGGCAAGCCTCGAACTCAGCAATCCTCCTGTCTCTGCCTCCCGAGTGCTGGGATGACAGGTGTGAGCCACCACGCTCGGCACAATATGATTCTTTTAGTTCCTTGGAGTATATTCCTAGCAGGGAAGTAGCAGGGTCAAATGGGACCTCCACTTCTAGTTTTCTGAGGAGTCTCTACACTGATCTCCACAATGATTGTACAAATGTACAATCCCAGTAACAGTGGAGAAGGGTTCCTTTCTCCCTCCAGCCTCGCCAGCATGTATTGCTGGTTGATTTTGCAATAGCAGCCATTCATTGTGAAGTGAGAGAAAATCTCAGTGCTGTTTTCATCTGCATCTCTTGAGTGACCATCGACACTGAACATTTCTTCATATGCTTCTTGGCTGCTTTTATTTCTGCCTCTGAGGAGTGTCTGTTCTTTTCAGATGCCCATTTTTGAACTGGGTCTTTGAACTTGGGGTGGGGACTGACTTTCTGATTCTGTGGTTCGCAGCAGCCAGGAGTCCACGGCCAGACCTTGCCAGCCCAGTGCCCCGGAGCCTGGTCCCCCCAGGTGTGCGGCCTGGAGCTCCCCTGGGCTCCCAGCCATGTGGGGCCCGGGTCCCTCTCCATGTCTCTCTGCATCAGTCGGGGTTCCACCAGCTCAGAAGGGCCTCACCGCCCTCCCGAGGGCCCAAGAGGGGTGGGTGCCAAGGCCCTGGGTTCCCTCAGGGGGAGCCTCCTGCAGCGCTGCTTTTGCTTCGAGTCCGCCCACCCTCCTCTGCCAGCTCTTCTCAGCGCACTCAAGCCCGATCTAGGCATAGAAACAGGGCGTCTTGTCCTTTCATCTCCTTCTTCCACCCAGATAGACTCAAGGCTCAGATTTAAAAGCTTCTTTGTGCATTGCTTCGATCACTTTATTTTTTAACCAAGGGACAGCTAGAAAATCATTATAGTTGGGGTTATAAAATCCATGTGAATTACAGAATCTGTCCTTGATGGTGTGCACATGTTCAGTGCTGGGCATGTGTGTGACCCTCATCTGTATGTTTTTTAAATATTCAAGATGTCCATTGTGCATACAGGTAAGTACAATTAATATTATGCATTTGACAACTGCTAACCCAATAGACAGTAAATGTTCTCACCAAGAAAAACCTGTAAGAATGTGTTAAACAACTAAGCGCATTGCATCACATAAATGCGACATTAGTCATCAAGTAAAATGTAAAAAGTCAAGAATAAAGGCCAGTTATAAATTGTCTTTCTCATCTCTATCATTTGTCTTTTTGAACTATTTTTTCTGATTTAAACTTTTTTTTTCCTTTTACTGTGAAAACACCTTCTGCAGTGTAAGTTTCCCCCTACAGGAATGGTTTGTTTGCTTTTCAAATCTTTAAAAGGATATTGTTTATTACATTCATATTCACTGGTTACATTTTGTAGATCATTATTTATAGGAAGGACTGGTACCCTGTACACACCCAGACACAAGTGAGTGCTTAAGAAAGGAGGGTTGGTCACAATGCGAGGTAAGAGTTCAAAATTTTCAAAAATTACTGTAATAAAAGACTCATGGGATCAACGGTCCCCAAGACGCCACCCTTCGTTTCAAACACACTTCAGTCATCACTCGTGCCACTTTGAAAAAGATCCGCAAGTTCCCCTTCCCGAGCAGCTCTGTGAGGTGTGACCTGGAGCCCCATGGACCCCGAGTGTGTGGCTGATGGCCCGCCAGTAGAAAGACAACCTCGTCAGAGGGGTGCTCATCCGACTGCCTCACCAGGTACCACACAGCTTTGAGTTTTTCCCTCAAACCAGTATGATCTGAAAGGTAAAAGTGCTTTCCATTGTTTCACAATATTGGGGCAACCATGACTGCACCATGAAAGAAAACTTCCTTACGCTGCCGAAAGTTGCAATGATGCTGTAAATGAGTTTCAACCAAAGGAGAGTATGGGGGGGGGGCAGTGATGCAATATGCCTTTTACTGTAGTCTTTTTTTTTTTTTTTTTTTTGCTTTTTGAGACGGGGTCTCACTTTGTAGTTCAGGCTGGCCCTGAGCTCACTATGGTGCCCAGGCAAGCTGCCGCGAACTCAGCAATCCTCTTGTCTCTGCCTCCCTGTAGTCATTTTTTATTGTAAACATTGATCTCCCCTTGTCTGCACAAGTAGCTTAAGAAACGCAAGAAGTAAAAGTATATCTTAGTAGCAAGAGTTTTAGGAAGAGTTGACAGTTACGTCACAGATAACGTGGAGGTTTGGTCACTCGTCAGTACCAAGGCCGACATACCAGGCAGTGTGTTCATGAACTACTCAAAGCCAAGATGTCACAGAAGATTAGTCGCAAAATGTCCCCAAAATTTTATATACCTTATTTGTTTTGAATGCAAAACTCATAGCAGACTATTACTTTCTCTTTAATTAAAATATTTTCAAGGACATGAGTTATTTAAAACTGCCAATATCCTTTCAATTACATGCCAGATGTTTTATAAAATGAAAAGAGTCCATTTCATTAAAAATTACTTTCAACAGTTTTCAACAGTTTCAATTTAAACGTTGACAATTATACATTTTTTTTTTTTTTTTTTAGACAGGGTCTCGCTTTGTAGTTCAGGCTGGCCTTGAGCTCACTATGTAGCCCAGGCAAGCCTCGAACTCACCAATCCGCCTGTCTCTGCCTCCTGAGTGCTGGGATGATAGGCATGAGCCACCACGCCCGGCACTGTGGTATGTGGTATTGATAGCTGGTGGGCGTGAGTCCACGCCCAGCATTGTATGTGGTTACCGGGGATCAAACTCAGGACCTTGCGCTTGCGAGGCAGGCACCGGAACCACTGAGCTAATCCTCCGGCCCAAGTATACAATTTTTTGTCAACAAGCCATTTATTTTATTGCTTACATTTTTTGAAATCAGTACCAAAATTTACTGAATTCCTGAGAATAATCCACACAAAATACTAAAACCAGCACTTAAATAAAAAATCAGTAATGTCATCAAAAAATTTTAAGGACTCATTTATTATCTGGGGTAATTATTGGCATTTGCCATAAAAATGACAATCAAGTCACTGCTGCAACATAAGTATTTATTTATTGTTTTAAAATTTAATGTATTGGTACATTATATATACACAATTATACTCCACATTGAGAATTTGTACCAGTATATGACATAACTTAATTCTCATTTTTCCCCTTCCCCTACCCTTCCTACCATCTCCACCCCTCTATACACAGCTTTGTTTCCTTTCTTTAACCATCAATTTTTTCTTTCCCCTCATTATTTACCCCTAAACCCCATTTGCCTTTGAATATTTACTATTTCACAATATTGATCATGTGTTCTAGAATGCATGACAATTATACAATTTTTCTGGATCTTGACATTAAAAGAAAATAAAGTTTCTCCTCATCATAACATTCCATTCATTAAGTATTATCTGCTTATGAAAAAGTAGAATAAAATCTATTGATTTAATATTTTGAATAAATATTATCTGGAGTAACTGAAGTTTAAATAAAGAATATGAGCCGATTGATTCCTCAAAGGATCAACTGAGTATATATTGACTTAGACCAAATGCTTGGCTGATTTTGTTGATTTCTTCCAATCAAAAAAGTTAGGTTTTTGATGACTCAGAACATAAAAGGGGTTTAACATAAGCTTAATATGAACTCCTTTCTGAGCATGTGAACATTCCACACATTGGGCATTACCATTACCTTTAGTCTCTGGATTTTCACCCAGTCTCAGATCTGTCACACAGTAGACATGCGGTAAGTGTCCACTGAAGTGCTTGGCCACAGAACGCCCTGCCAGAGTCACTTACCTGGGCTGTGAGGGTACTTACTCCAAGTCCCCTTGTTTAAATGTTTATGACAATTAACTTTTAAAAAGAGCTGATCTAAAACAACTGAACTGGCAACCTGAAATTGTAAAGTGGTATTTATTGAGAGCTAACCTGAATCATAATTTAGAGAAGCAAAACAATTTGCTATCAACAAAACTTAAATGAATTTCATTCATTTTATACTGACTTGACAGTGGAAATATATTAAAACATTTCAGAACTATTTTTTAAATGTTTTCTTAAAATATCTCCATTTTCTAGTAAAGTGAGTTTCATATATGTTGTAAGTGGGTTATTGTGAATTGTTTAATAGTTTGACTCTTAAGACAAATACCATTAGCTAAAACTGTAATCATCACTGAATTCACATTAAAACAATCCAATAGATAATGGTGATAAACTATTATTTTAAAATGCCATTCTTGCAATTTGAGGAAAACTTCCCTTCTTTTTTCACAAGATAGGTGCTCACATTCTAGGTAAATATTACATCTGACTTAAGGTTTCTGAGAAAATTAAATATTACATGTTGCTTATTTACATTTTATAATGTGAGTAAATGATGACTGAGAGCCACCTGTATAACATGTGTTCCTGAAAAGTATAAAATTGTCTGTGTTCTTATCACACAAAGACAAGTGCTGCGCCATCATCTTTCCAACACTGTAAAAGAACGCTTGCAATAATTAGTTTGCACAGACAAAAGGCTTCTTTGGTTCAGTGTTTTGGAGGCTCCACTCCACAGCTCATCGGCCACCATCAGTTCCAGTGGGGCAAATGACCCAGGAGAGACTGTGGAAGAGTAAAACTGTTCAGCCCAGAGCCAGCTACCAAGGGAGGAAGTGGAAGGCATCCGACCTCTGGGAGGTCCAGCATGATCAGTACTGCCAGGGGACTGTGCCTTTCACACGCAGATCTTCGAGGGACATTTGAGTTCCGAAGCACAGCCAGGAAGTGGTGATGTGACCGGTCTGGTATGGTCGTACCTGTTGGGGGCCACCGCCTCTGCTCTGTGGCTCAGCCCCAAAGAGTTGGAGCTCATCTGTGCTCTGGCATCATGGGATCCAGCTTCCAGGGGACTAGAGTGGCCAGGGAGCTGGTGAAGTGGGCAGAAACTGTGGGGGCTCCTCGGGGAGATGCCAGAGGCTGTCTGGGCTGAGCACCACATAGCTGCCCAAGGACAGAGAGGCTTGCTCACGCTGTTTGGAATGGGAGGACTTAAAGTGGCAACCTGCTCATCGCACAGGGATCACAGTTAATAAAGTAATAACT
>PVIC010017307.1:0-32885 GCA_004025085.1 Thryonomys swinderianus | reverse complement strand
CACTGACCTTCTGTCTCTGAGGAGGGGTCACTGCCCTTCTATTCCAGACGTGGGAAAGTCATAAAAGTTAAATCTACAAATTTCCCTAACAAGCAGCCTGACCTTCTAACCCCGGTGTGGGGAAGTTGAGTCTCCCCGGCCCCCTTCACCTTATTTCAATTTTGCAACAGTTTATATAGAAACGGGGAGGTAGCATACTGATTTACAATCCTAGGTCCCACAAATCCGCTCCCAGGACCTTTTCAGCTTCCAATAGTAGGGGGAGGAAGCCTAGCAGAGGGTTGGGATGTTACAGTTTACCTCTCCCAGGTGTGCTGGGAGCTAACATTTTCTAAGTGGGGGTCACTTAACATTACAAAGCAACTAGAGGCACCAGGCTCCACAGGGTCAAAAAAAAAAAATGGCTAATTAAATCAGAGGCTACTATCATTCACAGCTCTAATCTGTATAACATATTGCGAGGGAAGGCCTGCGCCAGCTTAGGTCCTGGTTGTTGCAATTTAGGTTTCCCATGGCATTCCTGCAGTCAGGTCTCCCGTGACACTAGATTTGAATAAATTCCTTTTTTCTTCCTACCAAAATAAACGGCCTCCTTTAATCCTGTCCTCAGTAAGCAAACAAAGGATGATATGAACACGAGTCGTGGCAGCAGTGGGCTTCCGTACACGTGGATTGCGCATCTTCAATTTAGCCAACTACAAATGGAAAATATTCCTTTTTGAAAATGTGTTCGTACTGGATGCCTACAGTCTTTTCCCCCTTGTCATTATTCCCTAAACAGCACCATATTACAATCATTCATATGGCACTTATATTGCATTAACGTAGAGATGACCTAAAGTATGTGGAGAAAGGATGCGTGTGTTACATCCAAGTACTATGCCATTTTATATAAGGAACTAGAACATCCGTGGATTTCATTATATGGAGAGATCCTGGAACCAGTTCCCTTCCGACAGCAAGGGATGACTGTTCAGTTCTCCGTGTCCGATGGGTGGCCCGTACTCCCCACCACAATGAATGTAACTAGCATCCTTCCAGAGCACCCGGCACAGAGGCTTGCACTCAGTAAACGCTTAGTAACTCGTTCTTTGGCGGCAGTTCTCAGTCTGCTATCCCTGCAAAGCAGAAGTTTCCTTCCAGCGCAGTTGAAAAGATACTTCCAGAAACCGACTGAAGTCGGTACCTTTCATTGAGTGAATGATGCGTACCTAACTAAATGGCGATATTCAATCTTGTCTTATACGATGCTGGCCAGCTAGGGGCGCTCTCTTCCTGCAGTCGTCACGATCGGCCTCGGTCCCGCGCCCTCTCGGGATTTTTCTGGTCTCTACGCCGCCGCCGCCGCCGTGTAGTTTCTGATTCGTCCAGCAATAAGTACATGATCTTTATGCTTTTTCATCCCTACCGGCCTCCGTAGTGACCACCGGGTTGGGTTTAGGGAAAGCGACGTTGGAGTGCTGCCATGTTGACTTCGGGCTACTTCCGCGTTCACTTATCTTGGTCGAATCTAAAATTTCCTGAAACTCAGTGCCACACCTACAAATGTGGAGGGAAACTGCCTTGCTTTAGTTGGGAGAGTGCTGCCTTTGTGGAACTGTGTCTGAGCAAACTCGCAGACATAGTCCAAGAGCATTCAGGTACTTTCAGTATTTTAGCTCTTCCGAACAAATTTTGGAAAGGGGAGAGGCAAAAATCACTGGGAAGTCTCTGGCGCTGTTTTCCATCACAGACCGAGAAGGGGCAGGGGGCTCGAGCAGTGTCCGCTTAATTAACGAGACCATTAAGCAATCAAAATATAAATGATATCTAAGATCTACTTGGTAACTACAAACAAAAAAAATGAGAATTATCCTAGGATCCAGTGATAACTAAGGGACTAAGGAACTGAAAAGTTAACTTTCCTTTTCCCTTGCAGAATTAAACATAAACGCTTAGTTTGCTTGTTAATTCCCCCCATCCTGGAGAACCTGTAATACTAATGACTACCTAGCCGCTTCATTTTGTGAGTACCTTGAGCTATATCCCTCCCTAGAAGAGGGGAAAAAAAGTTTTTTAAAATCTCACTGGATGTTCCAGAAACTAGGACTTTGGAGATACTTTGAGAAATAACAAAGAACTCTTATCTTCTAGCTCTAAGGCCGTGATAAGTTTCTTAACCTCTCTAAACCAGAGGTGTTTTTATTGTAAGATGGTGTGAGCCCGTCTCTAAAAGTTGCTATAAGGATGATGTGTGATGAAGTATACAATGAGTAGTATGTGTTTAATAATCATTTGTTGTTCTTTTGTTCAATGATCACGCATGAATCAAACATTCAAGCGTTCAGACTGCTAGGGCTGCTTGTGGAAACTGTCCGAAGCCCTCCCTCCCTCCATGAACCTTCCCATCCCTTCAGTATTTGTGAATTGCTTGTATTCTTTCTTTCTTTCTTTCTTTCTTTCTTTCTTTCTTTCTTTCTTTCTTTCTTTCTTTCTTTCTTTCTTTCTTTCTTTCTTTCTTTCTTTCTTTCTCTTTCTTTCTTTTTCTTTCCTTCTTTCCCTCTTTCTTTTCTGCCTCCCTCCCTTCCTTTTCTTTCTTTCTTTCCTTTCTCTCTCTCATTAGCTCTCTCTTTCTCTCAAGATAGGCTCTCCCTGTGTAGAGAGTGCAGCCTGGCCTTGAACTCACTATTTATTCCAGGCTGGTCTCCAACTTGGAACTTGCAGCAATCCTCCTGCTACAGCCATCTGATTGCTAGGACACCAGGCCTGGCTTCCGTGGACAGTATTGTGGAAGGTCTCAAACTCAGCACATCCTTCCACTGCTCCAGCTCTCAGCAGATGGCCTGTCTCTTGCTTCAAGGCCTTACACAGAAGTTCTCCCACAGCACTCCCTTGAAACCTACATACTTCCCTGCATCCACATCCATTCTTTCTTTCTGGTAGTTCCCAAATCTGTCCCCCCTCTCATCTTTCTCCCTATGCCTGTGTTCCTTACACCTCTCCAATCTAGTCTCCACACTCCAGCCAGGGCAAACCCTTCCAAACATAACTCATTTCATTGTCTGTGCTGCCACCTTCATGATGTCCCTTTTCTCTCCAACCCAACATCCTCACAGGTTCAGGCTCTGTGTTCCTCTGAACTGGATTTACTTTGTAAAGGCACAGTTAACTGCCACTCAAATTGATTTTTTTGTGTGTGAATTCTTGTGTCTCATGTGGGATTTACATTTTTTTTTTTTTGAGACAGGGTCTCTCTTTGTAGTTCGGGCTGGCCCTGAGCTCACTGTGTATCCCAGGCAAGCCTTGAACTTAGCACTCCTCCTACCTCTGCTTCTTGAGTGCTGGGATTATAGGTCTGAGTCACCATGACTGGCATTGTAGTGTGTGGTACTGATTGCTGGTGGGTGAGAGTCACCATGCCCAGTATTGTATGCAGTTACTGGGGATCTAACCAGGGACCTTGACTTTGCTAGGCAGGCACTGGAACCAATGAGCTAAATCTCTGGCCCTGGGCTGGTTTTTAAGAAAGGTGAAGATAGAATCAAACAGAAGGAAAATTATACTACAGAGATGGGGAACCTCTTAAACAGAATTATGCCCTGTGAAAACAGTAAAACAGACCTCTGTATGTTTTCATATGTGAGCATCATGTGTCATTTTGGCTGGAGTTAAAACTTTTAATTCTTTTTTTTTTTTTGGTGGTACCGGGATCAAACTCAGGCCCTTGTGCTTCCAAGGTAGGTGCCATACCGCTTGAGCTAAATCTCAGGCCTTGGGGTTAAGGCTTTTTTTTGTTGTTGTTTTTGTTTTTTGAGACAGGGTCTTGCTTTGTAGTTCAGGCTGGCTCTGAGCTCACTATGTAGCCCAGGCAAGCCTCGAACTCAGCAATCCTCCTGTCTCTGCCTCCCGAGTGCTGGGATGACAGGCATGAGCCACCATGCCTGGCGCTGTGGTATGTGGTATGTGGTACTGATTGCTGGTGGACGTGAGTCTCCATGCCCAGCATTGTATGTGGTTACCAGGGATCAAACTTAGGACCTTGTGCTTGCGAGGCAGGCGCTGGAACCATTGAGCTAATCCTCCGGCCCATGGGGTTAAAATTTTTAAGGTGGATGTCTTTGGGCCTCTCAGAAGCCCAGCCAATGCTTTCTTAGTTTATCTTTTTTCCTATTGGAGTAAATCATTAAAATATTTTAAAATTATTTTTTATTTACAACACTGTTTTTTGGCTATAATATTTGTACATCTTTATGGACTACATTATGGTAATTCAATACATGTGTACAGTACATACTAATACAATCAAGATAATAAACATTTCCATCTTTTCAATCATTAATCATTTTTCTAGTTATTTTGATTTTTTTTTTTTGAGACAGGGTCTCACTTTGTAGTTCAGGCTGGCCCTGAGCTCACTATGTAGCCCAGGCAAGCCTTGAACTCAGCAATCTTCCTGCCTCTGCCTCCCGAGTGCTGGGATTACAGGCATCAGCCACCACACCCGACTATTTTGAATTTTTTGTAGACTGTTTCAACCGATACTTGGAAAGAAGAATTAGAAATCATCCCTCCTCTCTGTGTTTTAGTTTCCCTTCTTTCTGTACCCACTTCCAGTCTGCCCTTTCCAGTTTCTAGTGACAATCAATTCTATTCCAGGGTAACATGGAGATAGTAATTTCCACAAATGGGTAAGAATGTGTAGTATTATCTTTTTGTGTCTGGTTTATTTCACTTAACATAATGACTTCAGTTGCTGGACCTGTGTTGCTACACACGACAGAATTTTATTCTTTTTATGGCTGCATAGTATTCCATTATGTAAATTAATCACATTTTTCTTTAATCATCCACAAAAGGCATCTAGATTGATCCCATATTTTAACTGTTGTAAATAGTGCAGTAAGCCATGGGAGTACAAACATCTCTTTGGTGTAATGATTTTTATCAACTTTGGATATATACTTCAGAGTAGAATTGCTGGATCATATATATAACAGTTCTATTTTCAGATTTTTACATTTTTTTTTTTTGAGACAGAATCTCGCTGTGTAGTTCAGGCTGGCCCTGAGCTTACTATGTAGCCCAGGCTAACTTCAAACTCACAGAAATCCTCCTGCCTCTGCCTCCCAAGTGCCAGGATTACAAGGTTGAGCCACCATGCCTGGCATTGTGGTGTGTGGTACTGATTGCTGGTGGGCATGAGTCACTATAGCCAGCACTGTGGTATGTGGTTACCAGGGATTGAACTCAGGACCTTGCCCTTACCAGGCAGACACTGGAACCACTGAGCTAAATCCCTGGCCCAGATTTTTAAATTTTTTTAGGAACCTACATACCATTTTCCATAATGGCTGTACTAATTTACATTCCTACCAACAGTATATGAGTTTTCTTTTCTTTTTTTTTGAGACAGGGTCTCACTTTGTAGTTCAGGCTGGCCCTGAGCTCACTATGTAGTCCAGGCAAGCCTCAAACTCAGCAATCCTCCTGCCTCTGCCTCCCGAGTGCTGCGATTACAGGCGTGAGCCACCACGCCCAGCAAGAGTTTCCTTTTCTTTACATCCTTATCAACCCCCCCCCCAGTGGTACCAAGGATCAAACTGGGGTCCTTGTGCTTCTAAGATAGGCACAGTACCATTTGAGCTACATTCCCATCAATTGATATTTTTTGTGTTCTTTTTGAGGGTCATTTTACCTGGGGTGAGATAATACATCATTGTGGTTTTCATTTATAATTCTCAGGTGATGTGCTAGTTAATCTTAGTTGTCAATTTAACTGCATTAAAATCTTGGAGAAGTAACTGGACCATAGGGTGCTATATTTACCAGTGGATTAATCCACCAGTTGTGATAGCTGAATGTGTTGGAAGTTGGGGTGCCTTTGGAGGAGGTGTGTCACTGGGGATGCCTTCAGAAACCATGTCTTTATTCTGTGTTCTGCTTCCTACCTACCATGAGGCGACCAGTTTTGTTCTACCACACATTTACCATGATTTTCCTGCCTTGGGGCTTGCCCCCCATACCCTGAAACCTCTAAAATCCTGAGCCAAATAAACCATTTTCTCTTATGTTTTGCTTGTTGGTCAGCTACAGGAAAGCTGACCAATACTATTAGTAACATCAAACTTCTGTCATATACTTGTTGGCTATTTGTATATCTTATTTTGAGAAGCACCATTTACTGAAGAGACTATCTCTTGTTAAAAAAAATCAGTTGGCTTATGAACATGGATTAATTTCTGTGTGCCTTGTCCCGTTTCATTAGTCTGTGTCCATTTTTATGCACACACTCTACAGTTTCAGTTATAGAGCCATGTAGTATATTTTGAAATCAAGTATTGTTTTCTGCAATTCTTTTCCCCTCCTCAGCACTGTTCATGTTATTTTGGTCTTTTGTAGTTCCAAATGAATTTTCGAATAGTTTTTACTATTTCTGATAAGAAGCTCATTGGTATCTTGATGGGAATTGCATTGATTCTACAGAGCTCATTGGATAAGATGGTGATTTTAACCTTATTGATTCTCCTGGTCTATGAACATAGGATATCATTCTTTTTTGTGTGTTTTGTATAACTTCTTTCATCTGTGCATTCTAATTTTCACTGTATAGATCTTACATTTCCTTGGTTTAAGTTTCTTTTCCTTTCTCCCTATTCTTCTTTCTCTTCCCCTTTTTCCCCCTTTCCCCCTCCCCCTCCTCCTTCTTCTTCCTGTTTTTTTTTTTTTTTTTTGACCAGGGTTTAAGTTTGGGACCTTGCACTTCTGAAGCAGGCAGTGGAACCCCTGAGATAAATCTCCAGTCTCTAGGTTAAGTTTATTAGAAAATATTTTATGTTTTTATAGTTATTGTGGATGAGACTACTTCCTTTATGTCTTTCTCAGCCAGTTCATTTTTGGTGTATGAAAACTCTTTTTTGTATATTGACTTTGTATCCTGAAACTTTATTGAATTCCTTTATGAGTTCTAAACTTTTTGATGCAGTAATTAGGTTTTTCAGTGTATAAAAGCATATCCTTCACAAGGATTCATAATTTAAAATTTTTCTTTCCAATTTGGATATTTGTTGTACCTTTCTCTTGCCTAATTGCTCATGCTAAAACTTCTATTACCATATTAGACAAGAATGGTAAAAGTGGATAGTCTACCTGTTCTTAAAGGAAACACTGTCAGCTTTTTCCCTTTGATATTTTGAGATATTTTCCTTTTTAACCTTACTCACTGAGTTCTTTTTTTAATCAAGAAGGAATATTGAATGTTATCAAATGCTTTTTCTGCACCTATTGAAAGGATCATATGGTTTTTGCCCTTCATTCTATTGATGTGTTATATCTTGTTTATTGATTTCCATGTGTTGAACCATCTTTGTATTCCTATGATGAATCTCACATGATCATGGTATATAGTTTTCTTAATTTGCATGTGAATTGTTTGCTAGTTATTTTATTGAGATTTTTTTATTTTTGAGACAGGGTCTCACTTTGTAGTTCAGGCTGGCTCTGAGCTCACTATGTAGCCCAGGCAAGCCTCGAACTCAGAAATCCTCCTGTCGCTGCCTCCCAAGTGCTGGGATTACAGGCGTGAGCCACCACGCCCAGCACTGTGGTATGTGGTATTGATTGCTGTTGGGCGTGAGTCTCCATGCCCAGCATTGTATGTGGTTACTGGGGATCGAAATCAGGACCTTGCGCTTGCGAGGCAGGCACTGGAACCACTGAGCTAACCCTCTGGCCCTTTATTGAGAATTTTTACATCTGTAGTCATAAGGAATGCAAGTTTAATTACCCCTGGTTTTGGTATCAGGGTGATGCTGGCTTTATAAAAGAGTTTGGCTGGGTTTCTTCCATTTTAATTTTTTGAAATATTATAAGAAAAATTGGAATTGATTCTCTTTGAAGTATTTTGTAGAATTCATCAGTAAAGCCATTAGGTCCTGAACTTTTCTTGTTTTCTTTTTCTCTTTCTCTCTCTTCTTTCCTTCTTTCCCTCTTTCCCTCTCTTTCTTTCTTTCTTAGGTTTTTAAAATTGCATTCTTTATTGGTACAATTTGCATACATCTCACAATCACACATAACATTGGGGAATTTGTACCAATATATGACACAGTCAATTCTCATTTTTACCCATATCCCCACCCACAATTCCCCACCCCCTATATACATGTTCTTTTATTTTCTTTCAGAATCATATTTATTCCTTCCCCTCATTACATCCCCACACCAAATTTCCTTTGGAAATTTCCCATTCTAAAAAGATTGTCATATTACTAGACCTCATTTGCATTTACTGGTGCTCATGTCAACGAGAAGATCTGGTATTTGTCTATCTGTGCCCCTTTGATTTCACTCCTTAGCATGTCCTCCAGGTGCATCCATTTGCACATAAATGAATCAATCTTGTCATTCTTTATGGCAGAATAGTACTCCATTTTATAAAAAAAAAACACATCTTTTTTATCCAGTCTCCAGTTGATGGGCATTTGGGTTGTTTCCAAGATTGAGCTATCACGAACTGAGCTGCTATGAACAAGGGTGTACATCTGTCTTTCCAATGTGAGTTTTTAAATTCTTTTGGGTATATTCCTAGCAGGGGAATGGCAGGGTCAAATGGGACCCCTAGTCCTAGTATTCTGAGAAATCTCCACACATATCTCCACAATGGTTGCACAAGTCTGCAATCCCACCAACAGTGGAGAAGGGTTCCTTTCTCCCCACAGCCTCGCCAGCATTCATTATTGGTTGATTTTGTGATAGTGGCCATTCTTTGTGGAGTGAGATGAAATCTCAGTGTTGTTTTCATTTGCATCTCTCGAATGACCAGTGATGTTGAACATTTCTTCATATGTTTCTTAGCTGCTTTAACTTCTGCCTTTGAGAAGTGTCTATTCATTTCAGATGCCCATTTTTGAATTGGGTCTTTAAACTTGGGGAGGCTGATCTAGGTTTTTTTTTTTTTTTTTTGAGACAGGATCTCACTTTGTAGTTCAAACTGGCCCTGAATTCACTCTGTAGCCCAGGCAAACCTTGAACTCAGCAATCCTCCTGTCTACCTCCCAAGTACTGGGATTACAGGCGTGAGCCACCACGCCTAGCACTGTGGTATGTGGTACTGATTGCTGGTGAGTGTGAGTCACCACGCCCAGCATTGTTGTATGTGTTTACTGGGATGCAACTCAGGTCTTTGCGCTTGTGAGGCAGGTGCTGTAACCACTGAGCTAAATCTCCAGCCCTCTTTCTTAGTTTTTTTGAGACAGTGTCTCACTTTGTAGCTCAGGCTGGCCCTCTACTCGCTATGTAACCCAGGCTAACCTCGAACTCACAGCAATGCTCCTACCTCTGCCTCCCAAATGCTGGGACTACAGGTGTGAACAACCACACCTAGCTGGGTCCTGAATTTTTTTTAGATGAAAGATTTTTTTTTTTTTTTTTTTTGCTTTTTGGAGACAGGGTCTTGCTTTGTAGTTCAGGCTGGCCCTGATCTCACTATGGTGCCCAGGGCAAGCTGCCGCGAACTCAGCAATCCTCCTGTCTCTGCCTCCCGAGTGCTGGGATTACAGGCGTGAGCCACCACGCCCAGCATTATATGTGGTAACCGGGGGATCGAACTCAGGTCCTTACGCTTGCGAGGCAGGCGCCGGAACCACTGAGCTAACCCGATGGAAGATTTTTTAAGTGATTACATCAATCTCTTACTCATTATTGTTCTATTTAGATTTTGTATTTATTTAGTTTTAATTTTGATGTGTTATATATGTTCAAGAATTTATGCATTTCCTCTAGGTTTTTCTAATTTTTAATATATAATTTTCACTATTATGTTCTTTTGTATTTCTGTAGTATCAATTCAGTGTCTCCTTTTTGATCTCTGATTTTATTTTTATGTATCGAGATCTCTCTTTTTTTGGGTACTCTAGCTAAAAGTTTGTTAATTTTGTGCATCTTTTAAAAACAGCTCCTTTTATTGATTTTTGTATTGTTTTTCTAGTTTTGATTTTATTTATTTGTATGCTGATCTTTATTACTTTCCTATTAATTTTGGGTTTGATTTGTTTTCACTTTCCTAAATCTCTGAGGTATATTGTTGTTTATTTGAGATCTCTTGTGTGTGTGTGTATGTGTGGTACCAGGGATCTTGTGCTTGCTAAGCGGGTGTGGTACCAATGAGCTAGATTCTGGCTCATCTATTTTTTTATGTATACATTTATTGCTACTAACTTTCCTCTTTACTGCTTTTTCTGTGTCTTACAGATTTTGATATGTTGTGTTGTCATTTCATTAATTTATAATTTTTAAGTTTCTTTCTTTCTTTCTTTCTTTCTTTCTTTCTTTCTTTCTTTCTTTCTTTCTTTCTTTCTTTCTTTCTTTCTTTCTTTCTTCTTTCTTTCCTCTCTTTCTTTCTTCTTTCTTTTTTTGAAACAAGGTCTTGCTTTGTAGTTCAGGCTGGCCCTGAGCTCACTATGAAGTACAGGTAAGCCTTGAACTCACAGCAATCTTCCTGCCTCTGCCTCCTGAGTGCTGGGATTACAGATGTGAGCCACCACGCGTGGCATTGTGGTATGTGCTACTGATTGCCAGTGGATTTGAGTCTCCACATCCAGCACTGTGGTATATGGTACTAGGGATCAAACTCCAGACCTTGCACTTGCAAGGCAGATACCGGAACCACTGAGCTAAACCCTGGTCCTTAAATTTCTTTTAAAAATACTTTAGTTTCCCATTGGTCATTTAGGAGTACATTATTCAATTTCCATAAATCTGTACACTTTTTGCAACAATTCTTTTTTTTTTGCTTTTTGAGACAGGGTCTCGCTTTGTATTTCAGGCTGGCCCTGAGCTCACTGTGGTGCCCAGGCAAGCCTTGAACTCAGCAATCCTCCTGTCTCTGCCTCCCGAGTGCTGGGATTACAGGCGTGAGCCACCACGTCCAGCATTGTGGTATGCAGTGTTGATTGTTGGTGGGCGTGTCTCCACGCCCAGCATTCTATGTGGTTACCGGGGATCAAACTCAGGACCTTGCACTTGCGAGGCAGGCGCCGGAACCACTGAGCTAACCCTCCGGCCCTGCAACAATTCTTATTAAAAGTGGATTAAGAGATGCCTAACAGATTGGTGAAGTACACTTCTGCATGTATCTATGGGGCTGTTTCTGCTAATGAATGACATATTGGCCAACAAACTAAAGGAGGAAGAACATGTACATTTAAAATTATTGATACATGTGAACTAACTTCTATCATTTTGTTGTGTTTGGAATGCTTTTAGATTTTTTTGTTTCTTTTTACTTCTTCTGATAATTATTTCTGTGATTTGGTCATTTCCCTTCCTGCTTAAATATTATTCTTTTTCTCTTTTGTGTATTTATTCTTCTAGTGAGTTTTGTATACTTATATATTTACATGAATACTTCTAGTATTCATAAATACTTCTAGTAGTGCTGATGAGTTGCTGATAAATACCCTCAGTTTTTGCTTATTTTGGAAAGACTTTGCTTTTTCTTCAGCTTTGAAAGGTAATTTTTCTGGGGATAATATTATATTTGAATATATCATCACATTTACTTTTGCCTGTAAAGCTTCTGCTGGTAAATCTACTGTAAGTTAAATTGGGCTTTATTTATATGTGGCTTTTGCTAACTTTGGGATTCTTTTTGCCATGTATCTATGACATTTTGACTCTTTGCCTTGGTGAAGGCCTGTTTGCATTGAACTTAGTTGTGGTCATTTAAACTTCTTGAATCTAGTTGTTCATGTCTCTTTGAAGATTTGAGAAATTTCAGATATTATTTTATGACATGGGTTTTCAGTGCCCTTTCACTTCTTCAACTTCTGGAGTTCCTATAATGGAAATGCAAGTTGTGACCCAAACATTATAGTAAATGATGCATTGTTATTAATTCCCCTCAAAACAGGCTCCCTCATTTATCTCATCATCCTGCCACTTTCTGAAGCAGTTTTTTTTTCTTTTTTGGTAGTACTAGAAAATGAATCTTTTTTTCTTTTTTGGTAGTACTGGAAAATGAATCTTGAATCTTTGCACTGAGTTATATCCCTGACTTTTTAATTATTTTGTATCTGAAAAAGAGTTGATTCTTTTTTTGTGATGGTCTTGATGGCTTTTCATAGTTATTTTGACTTTGGAATAAAGCTCATAGTGCCAAATACAATGAATAAAGTGGATAAATATACACTATATATTTTCATTTGACAGAAATAGCTATCAACATTTTGAGTTGATTCAAGACATCACATTTGGGCTAGGGATTTAGCTCAAGTGGTACCACACCTACCTTAGAAGCACAAAGGCCTGAGTTCAATCCCCAGTACCACCAAAAAGTAAAAATAAAAATAAAGATTGTTAGACAAAAGAAGGGGTTAGATTTAAGTGCTTAGTTGCATTGTAATTTATATATTTTTTTAAAGACATCACATTTGTCACAGAAAGACACTCATGAAAGATTATTTATAAAACTTTAAAAAAGTTGGGCAGGAGATTTAGCTCAGTGGTTCCGGTGCCTGCCTAGCAAGCGCAAGGTCCAGAGTTCGATCCCTGGTAGCCACATACAATGCTGGGCATGGTGGCTCATGCCTGTAATCCCAGCACTCAGGAGGCAGAGACAGGAGGATTGCTGAGTTCAAACCTTGCCTGGGCTACATAGTGAGCTCAGGGCCAGCCTGAACTACAAAGAGAGACCCTGTCTCAAAAAAACAAACAAACAAAAAACAAAGCAAGGGGGAAGATTTTTGAGAGAGGATTAATGGCAATGTGTCATTTAGTGTAATAAATATTTTAAAATTTTTATTTAAACATGTACCATGTTTATATTCATATTTCTATTTGTTCATTGAATGATGTCCCATAAAAATATGTGCTTTTTAAAATACTTTTCTTTTTTCTCACTAATTCAAAAGACCTGTTCAGAATTTATTTTATTTTGCATTTGCTAGTCTATTGCAAAAGCTCTCTGTTGTACTTTGCATATCATTCATTGCAATTTTCAGTCTCAATATTTCTGATGGGTTCTTTTTGAGACTATGTCTTTGGTACGTTTTTCATTCATATTCTGAATTCTTTTGTATTGTGTATCTATCTGTATTTTCTTGTATTTCACTCAGTTTCTTTAAGAAGATTATATAATTGATTTCTAGACATTCCATAAGTTTTCTTCAAATTAAGATCTGTTGCTGCAGAATTATTGTTTTCTTTGAAAGTTTCATCTTTCCTTTTGTTTTTCTTCTTTTTAATAAATTGAGTTTATTGATACGTCTTAGCAATACATTGTGATTACATTCTTCATTGGCAATTTGTAGCTGTGCATATTTTTTTTTTTTTTGAGACAGGGTCTTGCTTTGTAGTTCAGGCTGGCCCTGAGCTCACTATGTAGCCCAGGCAAGCCTCGAACTCAGCAATCCTCCTGCCTCTGCCTCCCGAGTGCTGGGATTACAAGCATGAGCCACCAGGCCCGGCACTTGTGGTATGTGGTATTGATTGCTGGTGGGTGTGAGTCACCACACCCAGCATTGTATGTGGATACCAGGGATCGAACTCAGGACCTTGCACTTGCAAGGCAGGAGCTGGAACCACTGAGCTAAATCTCCGGCCCCATAATATATCTTGATTCTTATTTTTTCCCACTGTCCTGCCCACCCTTCAAGCTCCATACCCATATATATATATAAGTTTTGTTTCCAATTTTTCCTTTATATCATCAAATTTTTTTTCTTTCCCTTTTTGGCTTTTCCATGCCCCCAAACTTTCATGTTTTTTTTGTCCTTATGTTGATGTTTTGTCATTTGATATAATGTTTCTTTCTTTCAGATTAAAGACAACTTTTCATAAGAAAAAATATTTTTGTTTAGACACAATACAGTTTATCTAGTGAATGGATGCTTTGGGTCTTGGGCGAGGTCAAATGTATAGTATTCATGTGATTTCTTTCTTTGATTATTATGGAAACTGCCTCAGTAGTCTGAACTCTACAAGTTCAGAAGGCAGTTGTATCATTTTGCAGTAGATGCAGGTTTCCAAAGATATGTCTTATTAATTTCTTAAAGCTTTTACATTTTTTTTTTGGGTACAAAGAGTTGTCTCATTCATTGAGGGATGTCCTGGATAGTCCATTGAAGGAAGATCACTTAACCCAACTTGATGAAGTCAATATCCTTCACATGCTGATGGACTCAGCAGTGGAACATATTCAGTTCATACTTCTGATCAGACCCTGTTGGTTTGAGCAGATGCAGCAAGAGAAAGACCTCTGGCCAATTTCCTCAGGTGGCTCCAGTACAGCTGCTACTGACCTGTGTTGCTTCCAGAGGTAAAAGGCAAGATATGCTATAATCCCAGCACTCGGGAGGCAGAGACAGGAGGATTGCTGAGTTTGCGGCGGCTTGCCTGGGCACCATAGTGAGCTCAGGGCCAGCCTGAACTACAAAGTGAGACCCTGTCTCAAAAAGCAAAAAAAAAAAAAAGAAAAAAAAGGCAAGATATGTGTCTTAAGAGTCCACAGAATTAAGGGCCTGTGGTAGCTACCACATCTCAGTGATACAGAAATGAAGAAGAGTGTCTGCAGATTCCCTCAGGACATGCACAGGTTATACCAAGTAGTTGTGGTGCCAGCATGGTGCCACAGGATAGTTGGTGAATATGAGTGATGTCTGGGCCTGTGGCAACAGCCGTGATACTCCTGGAGCCATGGCATAAGATAGTGCCTTTCTGAGGTCTCATTGGATGAACACAAGCACGGCTGGGGTCTATGGCATGCTTAGCTGTAGATCCAAGATGTTAGAATGTAAAAAGGACCTTTTTGGGTTCTGTGGGGTGAGTACAAATAGAACTTGGACCTGTAGTGTTGTTAAAGTACTTTCATGGAGCTACAGAATCCAGACAATAGCTTCTCCAGATTTCAAGGGACAATTACAAGTGGTACAAAGGGTTTTGGCATCAGCAGTTGTGATCTGAAGTCTGTGAGCTATGGAGAAGATCTTCCTGAGTTCTTTCTGGTCATTTGCAGGTAATAGCTGAGGCTTATGGCATTGGTACCCATGTCCCTTAAGTTGTGGAACATGAGGGAAACCACTCAGTGCTCAGGTTGAGCACAGGTGATGGTGGAATTTGTGTCTTTGGTATTAGTGGCCCTGGACTGTCCCTACTACATGTACGTTAACCTCTGGGGCAGACAATGGTTGTGCCCTTGGTAGTTTCAGTTCTGGAGCTGAACCATTCTTCAAAGACAAGTTTGAGTGAAGGTGAGCTTTTCGTACCAGAAGTTACAATCCTAAGCTGAGGAGATATGTGCTAAACCTGCCAGGTAACAGTGATTATAGCCTCGAGGTTGTGGGCTAGGAAGGAGACTTTCCTGCTTTTTGTGGGACAAGAAAAGATAGGATTTGGGCTTGTGGCTATAGCAGCTGTGGGTCCTGAAGCTGCAGGATACTGAGAGTGGCTGTCTTCCCCTTGGAGAGGTGTGAACCAGCACAAGGCTTCTGGAATTCCTTACAGGAGCACTTCCTCCATAGCTTACAGATTTTGGTAGTTTGAGTTATGCGGGTTGGAGAGATCCAAAGTGAGTATATTCTTAAGAGCAGAGGTATCACTTTTAGACCAGCCAGTTCCATGCACTGTATTTAAAGCTTGTAGTGACTGGGAATTCTTCCGTTAGGACTGCCGGCCTGCTGCTGTGGTATGCATTGCTTGCACTTTCCTACTTACTTTTACCTGTCAGTGTCAGGAGTCTTGTTCTTTGCTGGAGAGTTGCTTTAGAGCTGTAAGTTTTTTTGTTCTTTTCTCTAGGTTGCCTTTCTGACTCTCTGCACACTTGAGGATTCTTATCACTTCTCTCCTGATTTCCAGAGTTTTACCTCTTCACGAAATGCAAGTTCTCCCTTACTGCCTTCACTTCTTGTGACAGAGTAGTGTTCTATTCAACCATCTTGGCTCCAGTAAAGAATTTTCTTTCTTAACTAAAAAATTAGTTAGAACTATCTGAGACAAATCCAGTAAATTTTATAAAGCCCTTCTGTGTCCATGTTCATAGAAAATGTTTATAGTAAAATCTTGATGCAAATTTTCCAAAAACTTAAACCAAAGTTCTACTTTGCGAAGTATTTTTATTAAATTCTTCAATAGCATAAAATTTTTATGTGGCCACACAAAATTTAAATAAGGAAGCTGGAGGAGATGGGAATTCCCTAGTGGATGGTAACCAGAGACCTCCTATAGGATTTCCATAAACTGTTTTATTCATTATGCATCTTGGCTCAGCAGAACTATTTTATAATGAAACTGCAAGATGATTCCAGGGGGGCAAATTGACCTCTCTTCTAGAGGTTGACACTCATCTCCTGGGAAAATTGATTCTGGTTGAGAAATACTAGACTAAAAATCCTCTCATGTTGACTCTATGAGTCATATCTATTCCTTTAGTCCTTTCATATGAAAGTCACAAGTAGATAATTCAGAAGTTATGGCAACTATATCACGAATTATTTAAATGCTCCAGGACTTAAATGCCAAGGATCATTGACAGTCTTTCTAATTGGAGATCATAAATGGGCTATCCCTATCTTACATTTGCCAGGAGTGGCTCTAAGATTTTAACCCCTTTGGTTGGGAGGTTTGGATTTCTCTCCACATTATAATTTACTTGCCTTGCATACTTGTTACAAATACCTGCATTACAAATTTGCTCAGAGTTTGAGGCAAAATCCTGATAATTTTGAAAGCAAAGTATGTGTGAGAAAGTGTGAAGTCTTGGACTTAATTTCCAGGGCTGTCAAGAAAAAAGCTCCACTCCTATAACCACCTTTCCTAGTTTTTTTGTATCTTTGTAGAGATTACTGATGAAATCAATTCTATATTTCCTCCTATGTATCCTTTTTGAGTCAAGCTGCCTACCGCTGTTATTTCTTTCTTTAAAATAGCTTTCTTTACATGTATGATTAATATACAATGAAGTGCATATATTTAAAGTGGGTAGTTTGATATATCTTTATCTATCTATATCTCTATATCCATATCTATATTTCCATCACAGCAGTTAGGATAGTGAATGTACCCATCAGCCCAAAGCATTTTCTCAACCTTCTCTGTAATTGTGCAATAATGAGTTTACCTAATGACCATTTTTTCATGTGCTCTTTTGCCATTCATATATGGCAATATGCATGTATGTGTGTATGTGGATATGTCTATTTAAGTCTTCTATGGGTGCAAGATAGGGTTTCAGGTATGGATCCAAGTTCATTTTATTTCTTTTTGCATATTGATATCCAAATATTCAAGTATATCTGTGCAAAAAGGCTATCCTGTCTACTTCATTGCCTTTATACCCTTGTCAAAAGCAGGAGGCCGTAGTTAGAGATTTAGCCCAAGTGATGCCATGCCTACCTTGGAAGCACAAGGACCCAAGTTCAATCCCCAGTTCAAAACAACAACAACAACAAAAAACCCGTCAAAGCAACTACCCGTGTATATGTGAGTTTATTTCTGGACTCCATTATTTTCCATTGATCTATTTGCTATCTTTAGGCCAATAACCTATTTTGATTATTAGGGCATTGTAATAATTTTCAAAATAAAATACCATCTGCCTTCTATGTTAGCTTTCTGTTACTGAAACAAGTATCTGAGATAACTGATTAAAGAATGGGAAGATGTCTTAGTTATTTTCTCTTGGCTGAGATAAAATACCGGATCCCACAAGTTAAAGGAGGAAAGTTTATTTTGGCTCACTCATAGTTTGTAGAGGTATAAGTCTGTAGTTGGCTGGTTCTACGGAGAGTGGCCTGGTACAGGGACACCACAGAGGAGAAATAGTCCACAGCAAGGCAGGGAAAGAGCAATAAGCAGCAGCAGTGGCAAACCCCCCTTTCTCTTTTATTTTATTTGGACTACAAACCCTTTGGGTGGTGCCACTGGCAGCCAGGGTGGGGCTTCCATTATTCATATGCACATCTATGCTAAATCAATTTAGGTATCACACTCCCTTAATCACACTGTTGTATACCCATGATCCAGCCACCTCCCCAAAGCCCCATCTATCAGCCCATGAGGCTTTGGGGGAACATCTAGATCAAGCCATACAGGTTTATTTGGCCATGGTTCCAGAGGCTTCAGATCATGGTCATTTGACTCTGTTGCTTTCCGTCTGTGGCAGCAAATCACAGTGGGAGTTGCAGTGGAAGAGGCCTGTTCATCTCAGGGGAGCATGGAAGCAAAATAGAGAAGAGAGGAGTCCTAATATCTCCTTAAGGGAGCACCCCTATGACCTAACTCCCTACAAGTAGGTCTCACCCAGAAGTTCCATTGCCTCGCGGTAGTAAGATTAGCTGGGAAGCAAGCCTTTTACACGTGTAACTTTGAAGTGTATTCAGGACCTGAACCATAGCACCTTTCAACTTTGTTTTTCTTCCATGAAGTTATGTTGGCTATTTTAAGTTCTTTATATTTCCAAATAAATTTTTGAATCAGTTTTTTTCAGATTTTTACAAAAAATTCTGTAAGATTTTTGTGTTGGGATTGCATTCATTCTATAGATTAATTTCATCTCTTTCTCCTCTTAAAAAAAAAGGGTAGGTAGTAACCACCATACACACAGTTCTGCACCTGGATATTCTCCTTATACCGTAAATCATGGAGTTCTGAACTCAGTTTCCGATAGTCTGTATTCTAGCTGCATTGTATTCTGTCATTGGGATGAAACTTACTTAATTTAACCCATCATTCATGATAGAATTTTAGCTTATTGCCAATATTTTGCAGTTACAAATGGTGCTGCAGTACAGTAATTATGCTATGTCATTTCCCTTGTGGGCAAATACATCTGTAGGATATATTTGAAAAGTATGATTGCTAACCCAAAGGTACATAAATTTGAAACTTTAATGAATATTGCTCAATTGCCCACCCAAGAGTTTTGTTAATTTATATTGCTATCAGTAAGTAAAAACTTGGAGGTTCTCCTGTGTCATGTGTCATAGCCTCAGTGGTATATTACCATTTTCTTTCTGCCAAGGTAACAGGTGAAGATAATTTGTCAAAATCATTTTAATTTGTATTTCATTATTATGGGTAAATTTAAATATCTTTTTGTATTTGAAGCTATTTATATCCTTTTCTTTTTTGTTATTGTTTGTATCCTTTGTTGTTATGGTCTCAAAATTTGTGTAGCCTCAAAATTCGTATGTTGAAATCCTAACATACAAAGTGATAGTATTAGGGGGTGGGGACTTAAAAAGCTGGTTAGTCGTGAGAGATTAGTACCTTTATAAAGTAGGCTCAGGGGGGATGTTGTTTTCTACCATGTCTGGCAATAGCTAGAAGCTGTATCTATGATCCAAGCCTTCCTATGCCTTGAAGTAAAACTTCCCAGCTTCTATAACTTTAAGAAATGCATTTCTATTGTTTAGAAGCCACCTGATATATAGTATGTTGTTATAGGCAGTCAGAATTGAGACATTCACTCATTTGGGGGGTTAGGTTTTTGGAATATTTCAATTCCAATGAAATGTATTACAGATATTAGCCCTTTGATATGAATTAGAAATATTTATCTCACTTTTCTGTTTGCCTTTGTTTATACCTTTTCTATCTGTGCAGAAGGTTTATCTGTTTGGGCTTATTAGTCTTTTTTCTGAGGCTTTGGATTATTTGTCTTAATTTAAAGGGCTTTCTCCTGTTCCACATATATTTAAATTTTCTCCTGTTTTTCTTCTGGTATTTTTCTTTTTTCCTAGATTTACATTTTTCTTTCTTTGGAGTTGTTTCTGGTGTTGTTCCAATGCTGCTTATTTTATTTATTTATTTATTTTTTGCTTTTTTTTGGAGACAGGGTCTTGCTTTGTAGTTCAGGCTGGCCCTGAGCTCACTATGGTGCCCAGGCAAGCTGCCGCGAACTCAGCAATCCTCCCATCTCTGCCTCCCGAGTGCTGGGATTACAGGCGTGAGCCACCACGCCCAGCATTATATGTGGAACCGGGGATCGAACTCAGGTCCTTACGCTTGTGAGGCAGGCGCCGGAACCACTGAGCTAACCCTCCGCCCTCCAATGCTGTTTATTAAAATGTACCTCTCTCTCTACACCAATGCTTTATTTTCTTTATTGAGTTTATTGGTACATTTTAGATACACACCATGATCATATTCACCAGTGACAATTTGGGCCAGGGATTTAGTTCAGTAGTTCTGGTGTCTGCCTTCCAAACTCAAGATCTGATCCTGGTACCATACACCACAATTCTGGGTGTAGTGGCTCACACCTATAATCCCAGCATTTGGGAGGCAGAGGTAGGAGGATTGCTGTGAATTTGAGGCTTGCCTGGGCTACATAGTGAACTCAGGGCCAGCCTGAAGTACAAAATGAGACCCTGACTCAAAAAAGAGAGATTTAGTTCAGTAGTTCTGGTGCCTGCCTAGCAAGCACAAGGTCCCTGGTTTGATTCCTGATGGTGGCTCACCCCCACCGGCAATCAGTACCACATACCACAAATGTCAGGCTTGGTGGCTCATGCCTGTAATTCCAGTACTCAGGAGGCAGAGGCAGGAGGATTGCTGAGTTTGAGGTTTGCCTGAGCTACATAGTGAGCTCAGGTCCAGCCTGAACTACAAAGCAAGGCCCTATCTAAAAAAAAAAAAATGGAAAATTTGTACCTGTACAGTACATGATATGTTTTGATCCTCATTTTTTCCCATTCCCCTGCCCTCCCTACAACTTCTCACCCCTATATACAGCTTTGTTTTCACCATCTACTTTTTTCTTTCCCTTCTTTACTTTCCCCTACCCCCTTTCCCTTTTCCCTTTGAACATTTTCTTCCTGTTTCACGATACTTATCATACATTCTGGAACTTACTTACACCTTCAGTTTCTCACACTAGAGGAATGATATGGCATTTACACATCTGTGTCCTACTTATTTCACTTATGAGTATGTCCTCAAGTTACATCCACTTAAGTATAAATGTCTCTATCATTCTTTATGGCTGAGTAACACTCCATTTAATAATAAAAAACCCCCCACAAATTCTTTATCCAGTCTCCAGTTGATGGACATTTGGGCTATTTCCAAGATTTAGGTATTACAAATTGTGCTGCTATAAACATGGGTGCACATATTTCACTGTGATATGGTGCTTTTAACTTCTGAAATCAAAGCATTCTTGATAGTTCATTCTGGTTGGGTTTGGGGATTTTTTTTTTTTTTTGGCCATATGAGGGGTTGAACTCAGGACCTTGTGCTTGTGAAGCAGGCACAACACAGCTGAGCTACATCCCCAGCTCCTACACCAACTCTTAATATAGTGCACATTTTTATGTGTTGAATCTGTTTATAGATTTTTCTCTTTTGCTCCTCAAAATGTCTGTAAAATCATGATGTCATGGCTATAATATGGCTCTAGAATTTCCCCAGAAGGCCAGTGTCAAAGGTTTCCTCCTCGGTGTGGTGCTATTCGAAGGTGGCAGAAACTGTTCAGCAGTGAGCCACTGTGGGAGGCATTAGGTCACCAGAGATATGGGACATGAGTCTCTTCTTCTTTATTTCATTTCCAGCTATGAAGTGAACAGGTTTTCTTTGCCATGTGCTCCTGCCATGGTGTCTCACCACAAACCCAAAAACAATGTGGCCAAATGATCATTGACTAAAACCTCCTAAATAGACTATCCCTCCTTTCAGTTCTCTCAGGTACTTTATATTAGAGTAACATAAAGTTAACTAATGCAGCCCCTGAGATATAACCTCACCCCAAGCTTAAAGTAAGTCTATAACTTGATGGTATTTAGTACATTCACAATGTTGTGTGGGCTTGATTGTGATCATAAGGTGTATATAAAAGTACCAATAAAATCAATTAAAACAAAACAAAACAATATTGTGCAGCCATCATATCTACAAATTCCAAAACATTTCCTTTACCCCCCCCATCTCTGTATCCATTGTGGTTGTTAATTTTGTATCAGCTTAGCTAGGCTGTGGTACTATTTCACCAAACAAGTCTCAATGTTGCCATGAAGGTATTATTAACATTAAAATAAGTAGGCTGAGGGCCTTAAGGAGGAAGGGATTCTGGCTCTGCTTCTAGCTTTCAGAATCGTGATCACAACTCAAACTTTTACCAGAATTTCAGCCTATTGGCCAAAGCCCTGCTAGGATTTAGCTCAGTGATTTCTGGTGCCTGCTTGGAAATGTTTCCAAGCCCTCACTATCATACAAGCTTCTTTCTTAAAATATATCAGTCTGCCCAATATATAGACATCAGCATTCTGTATGGATACACATACATCCCGTTTATTATTTTTCTAGAGAACCCTAATTTATTCAGTAAACACCCGTTCTCCATCTTTCCTTCCTTGTAGCCCCAGGGAACCCCTGCTTTTTGTCTATATGGATTTATCTATTCTGGACACATACATAGAATTTGAAAATACATATTTTAAGTTTGGCTGCTTTTGCTTAGAATGTTCTCAGGCTTTATCCACATTGGAGCATGCATGCATACTTCATCCTCTTTTATGGCTGTTGTATTCCACTGCATGTGCACCACATCCATCTGTTGATGGACATTTGGATTGTTTCTACCTTTTGGCTATTGTGAATAATACTGCCATGACTCTGCATTCATCAGTATTGTTTGAACATCTATTTCTAGTTCTTTTGGGGAAAGAAACTTCTTAATCAAATGGTAATTTGTTTAAGTTTGCAAGTATCTGCCAAACTATTAGAAGTAGCTGTTCCAAGTTACATTCTCCCTAGCAATGTGTCAGAGTCCCTGTCTCTCCACTTTTGGTCTGATATTTCTGTGGCCATCCTAGTGAATGTGCAGTGATATCTCACTGTGGTTTTAGTTTGTGTTTCTCCAGTGATTAATGATCTTGAATCCTTTTCATATACTTATATGCCACTTGCAAACTTTTGGAGAAATATCTACTATAGAAAATCATTATTACCATGTTTGTTTGTTTGTTTTCTGGTACCAGGAATTGAACTTAGGACCTTGTGCTGCTAAGCAGCTGCAACACCACTGAGCTAAATCCCCAGCCCTTACAGTGTTTAGTTTTAAGTACTGTAACTTCCACCTCTTCCTGAGATTTACTTCAGTGTTTTGACAGTCCTTTTTTTTTTTTATAAATGCGGTGGAAATTTTATCACAGCTCTAAACTTCCTAGCAGATTGTGACAGGACTTTTAGGTGCTTGCAGTTTTCCTAAGCTTCACTCACGTACTGTGAAGGCAACAACTGCTAAAAATATATTGAGATTCCATAAAGGTACATTTTTCTATCACATTGACGTGTTTTACTAATCATTTCATCCCCAGTAGATGTCATTGCTCAGCAGTTCTTGGTACAGAACATGACTGAGAACCTTCAAGTAGTGCTCTTTGGTTAAAAATATCCTTCGGCCAACTTTGGTGCAGTGCTTTGTTGCAGAGAGAAGCAGCTTCTATGTTTTTTTTTTTTTTTTAAAAGGGTGATCTCACAGGCATGCTCTGAGTCCTTCTAATACCACGGCTATCGCAGATGCTAATAACCTGCTCCTTCGTCTCCCTCATGATGACACTGTACTCTTATTACCTGCTGTTAGTTATGTTCCCCAAATAAGATCCCATTCTGCCACACGGAAAACCTCCTTCCCTGTGGTATAGTCACACTTTGCTGGTGGAAGCCTGGCTTCCCTTGAATCCAGGTGCTAAAAGCCTGTCCAGAATCCAGGTTTCACACACATCACTTTTCTAGCCTCAAATTCAGAGTTCTCACCTCTTTCTTACTTGCTAACTTCCTCTTTGACTTCCAAATTTTTGCCCATTTTTCTGCCAAGCATTCATCATGTATTTCTAGACTACTTCCCACTTCTTCTTTCCACTTTCCTGGTTCCAAAAAGTTGAGGTCATTTGGAAGATTTGTCTCTTGTCTAAATATACTAAGATGCACCCCTTGGGGGGGTGCAGCACAGTGGTAAAGGGCTTGCTTGGTATGCATGGGGCATTGTACCTCATGGAAGGACTGCCAGTGCTGCACTATGCCTAGAAAAGATTCAATAGCTTCTAAATCTTAATCACATTTGTTAGTCACATCTCCCTAACACTTAATACCTTGCTCCAATTATTTTTCATCTCCCTAGTACCCCTAGGTACCTGAGAAACCCTTCTGTCATATACCAGGCTCTTAAAAAGACAAAAAAAAAAGTCCAACTTTAAAAGTATTTTAAAAGATTATGCTTTCCAAAGCTTTTACTAAAACATTTATTTTTTTAAACAAAAATATACATTCAATCTCAGATTTACAGCATATAGAAATAATTTATCCAAAGCAATTTGTATTTTAAAATTGTTAATATTGCACCCAACAGTATGTCTTTGACACATTTGCATTGTCAACCTTTCCCACAATTCAAAAAACGGGAGAGAAATCTACAAATGACAAAAAAATTACACAAGCTTTTTCTGTAAAAAATAAAGAATAAAACATGGTTTTTTATTTATAAGATAAAGTTGTAAACTTTCAGAAAATTATTTCCATAGAATAATGAATTTTTATCACACCTAGAAAATGCACTATAAAATCATAATTAAAATTTTCTGTCCTGTGTATATAGAAATGTAATCTTATGATTTCTTCAAAAGTATGCTGGTGACTTCAAGGGGACTTGATGGTGAATAAAAGAAATAAAATGAGGAAAGATATTTGGGAAAAAACAACTTTTACCTTATGGAGGAGGATGTTTTCCATAACAGTGTAAAGTTATCCTTAAAGTTTGAAACATGGAAATATCCCTTTGGCCCTTTCTCCTAAGACACAAACCAAATGACAAAGAATGCAGTGTCTCTTCGGGGCCCTTACAGAGGATTTTGCATGTAGGAAGCTGTAGAAGTTTGCTTTTCAAAATACAGCTCTGAGAAATGTTCTGATATCTGCAAGTTATCAGATATCCTCAGGTTTTATTCATATCCTTATTTCTTTCACTACATGCTGACTCTTTCATTTTTTACCAGGTAGCCTGGGAAGGGCTTCAAAGGAGCCTCTAGGTTTGAGGCTTATTCCTTTAGGTAGCAACAACCTTTCACTTACTGGATAATAAAGACCAGTCATCCTGATGACATCCCCGCCATTTCTCTAGTGGGTTGTGAAACCTAAAAGCGTTCATCCACCTGTCTGTCTGCTTGCTTTCTTCCTCCTTCTCTCTTCTTTTTCTCTCTTTATTCCTCTTTTTTTTTTTTTTTTGAGACAGTGTCACTATGTAGTCCAAGCCGGCCTCAAACTCACAGCAGTCCTTCTGCTTCAGTCTCCTCAGTGCTACACACTAGGATTATAGGTGTGTGCCACCACCTGGCTAAAATAGTGTCTTCTGCCAAAGGAAACTACATCTAAGTTTTTAGTAGAGGGTTTTTTTTGGTAATAACTTATACATAATAATTATTCATATTTTTGGTATACCATCTGATTTTTTTTTTTTTTTTTTGAGACAGGGTCTCACTTTGTAGTTCAGGCTGGCCCTGAGCTCACTATGGTGCCCAGGCAAGCTGCCGCAAACTCGGCAATCCTCCTGTCTCTGACTCCCGAGTGCTGGGCATCTGATTTTTTTTTTTTAATTGGTGGTACTGGGGATTAAACTCACCATCTTCTGAATTATGCTGTATACCCCCAGTTTACCATGTAATATTTCAATGTGTTCACACTGTATTGTGTCCAGATCATAGTGTTTCTATCTCTTCAAACATTTACTGGGTTTGTGTGTGCGTGTGTGTGTGTGTGTGTGTGTGCCACAAAGATTCAGCTTTTTTCTTGTAGCTTTTCTGAAATACATAGTTCATTATCATTATCTATAGATATCCTAGTGTGCAACAGAACACCAGAATTTACTTTCCTAATTGTAACGCTGTACCCACTGAATAATGCCCTCAATTTTTAAAAATTGTTTTGTAAAAAGCCTGTAAATCTTTGGTAGGGCTGTCAGGAAGTTCAGTGGTAAAGCACTTTCCTGGCAGGTACAAGGCTGTAGTTTCAAGCCCCAGCAACACAGATGCACAGACACACACGCACGTGCGCGTGCACACACACACACACACACACACACACACACGGCCTTCGTTAGTAAAGTGGCCAAGGGGTTACGAAAACCTTTGGGAAATCCGTGCTGGAAAACTACAGACAGGAAAATTCATTTGAAGTTTTATAATGCAAGGTCATTTGAACTGAAATATACGCTGTTTTCTAATCCCGTTGTCCTAGATTGAGTCTGAATTTAAACATTCCCTTTGAATCATAATGACCATAACCAGCTGAGTAATAGATTTTCTTGGTGTTGCTATTGCGTAAGAGCCCAACCCAAGAAGTTTGTTACAAAAATTGTTGCCTTCAGTACCATTGTGACACATTCAGTCTTTAAAAAAATAGTCCCAGAGTCTCCCATAAAAAAATAGACATCTCCCGCGCGAGCTGCGGCCGGGCTCAGCTCTCCAGCGTGCGCCGGTACTCGGCGGCGCCCTGGCCCGCCAGGCCCTGGTCCGCGATGATGGCGTCCAGCGGCGCGCGCTTCCGGCGGATGCTGCGCCCCGACGAGATGAGGTCCGCGTAGCCGCGCTGGTGCGAGAAGGCGTAGGCCGAGCGCCGGAAGGACGCGCCCCTGCGGAACGCGCTCTGCCGCCGCTTCCACTGCTCCTCGGCCGTCAACCTCTTGCGATGTTTCTGGATCTGTAAAGACGAGAGATGCGAGAGGGCTGAACGTGACGCTGATTTAGTACAGGAACCCGTCCTCCATTCGCCGCGACCTTTCTGGGCAGTGATTTCCCTGGACAGCGGTTAGGCCGTGGACCGGACAGGCTTGTGACCGACTTCGGACGAGTCCCCAGGGAAATGTGCCATGGGTCTGGGGTGAAAAGTCCAGGGGACCCTCAGGAAAAGCTACAGAGCAGTCAAACCTTTTCTTCCCTGGGTGCTGACATATTGGGCGTGAAGCCAAGAGCTCCTGTGACATCTTCCAGCGCCAGATGAACTAGTATGTATGAAGACAAGCTTCAGAGAGATGGGAAGGACCCAACTCCCTTTCTGGCAACAGTAATTTACTCAATCAACTGAACTCGAAGCCTGATAATTACTAACCAAATGGAGACGATACACTATTGTTGGGACATTTTGAGTCACAGCTTTCTGCTACTTCTAATTGAAAGGATTCTGCTGCAGGAAGGGATGTTCTACTTTGCCTATCTGTATGGCAGCACGTTAACACTGTGATTGTTGAAGAAAGATATATGGGTCTTTATTATTCTACTCTTTTCTGTTTACATTTGAACATTTTATATTCAAGAGCAAGCAAACAAAAATCCCACCCCAAAGGGTTTATTTGCAAGAGGGAGTTACAGAGAAAGAGAAGCATTCATGTCCACAGGAAAGGTGCTGTCGGCAACGCTTAGATGCCGGTGAGGGCCATGGAAGGCTAGAGGAGGACTGTTTCCGTATACCTTATCACTTTCTGATGGCCAGATCGTCATCGACAAGAAGCGGATGGCAACCACTGGCAGTAAACACACTGCGACCGTCAAGATGATCGTCAGCCAGATGTAGGGCTGCCGCAGAGCATTGGAAGCTGTGCCTGGAAGGAACGTGGGAGTGAATCACAGTGACTGTGTCGTCTTAAGTACATAATTCATATTTCCTAATTTACCAGTGATTGCTCCAGTAAAGTCTTAAAGCCAGATTAGCCTGATGATCCGTTATACATTTTTCAGATACTGCCTTGAAAGATTTATTATAGTGCTACTAACAATAAATGAATACCTAATTTACCAGTAATTACCAATATTTGGTTTTATGTAGGAAAAAAAGACTTTTATCTAACCTTTCAATCTAACAGTACATAATTGCATCTTAATATTATTTTACCTTGCTTACCACTTTTTCCACCTACAATCAATGTTCGACTTCTAGTCAGGACATTAATTTTTACTAGAAATAATTTACCTCCTATGAATTTTTAAAAATTTACCCAGAAATCATTTTTGGAATATAGAAAATACCAACCTGTAAATTGAAATGCAGATGGGAAGAGAACATGTATTCCAGCACTATGAAAGTCAAACATGATGCCAAAATAAAGTGCAATGCTTCCAAAAATGGAAAAAGCATTCACAAAAGTCCAGTAAGAAGTATCCAAGCCAATCTGTTGGGAAATGAGAGAAAAGCAGCACATTCATTTTAGGGAATTTGCAAGAAAGAAAAGATCTTAGAATTCTGAAAATGGGATTTGATGATATAGGCATGATTGGGCTGGAATTCTGAACGATCAGAAACCAAATCATCCTTAGCTCAGGCAAGAAAGAAAAAGCGTTTGCAATGAGAAATGAAAATAGCACTTATTCTGTAAAGAGGCCATGGCTCAGCTGGAGGGAGAACAGGCTGTACAGATACCAGCTATGTACAGATACATTGGTACCCACTGGAACAGGCACCAGGTACAGTCAGAAAGGCTACCTACCTGGAAATTGACTGTGATTACTAGAGCTGAGGCCACTGTGACAGCAAAAGACTGGTAGTCTGAAGGCGCCTCTCCATCCTGTCCCACGGTTTGCAGATAAGCTCCAAGAGGGATGAAGAAGAGGACCATCGATGTTAAGACTCCGTGCAGCAAGCTGACGAAGAATCTCTTATAGTTGAAGAGCAAGTCTCTTTGTCCCACTACATACAACCCAGGGAATCGGAGGCTTAGTTTGTCACTCACATCCTTAAGGAAGAAATAAAGTTAGAGTCATGTGTTGTCCAGTAGGTCAAAGGTACCTGACAGAGACATTTGCAGCAAGTCTTCCGTTAAGTTTTAGGAGGGCAAGCACTGAATGACAGCACAAATTCTGTTGTACTTTTGTGAGCAGAGATCAATATCTTAGTTTTAATCTACTATTGTTTGATATTTAATGCAGAAAGGGACTAAGTAGAATTTTATCACTTTGTTACTTAAAGAAAGTAAATGTCAAAAATAAATAGGGAGGCTGCTCTTTTTCTTTTCTCGCCTTTTGAGAGAGTATGTTTAAATTAAACTGATAAATTAATCCTTAATGATCTCATTTTACTTACTAAAGCACTTTCTCTGAGAAATGCTGTTAAATAAGATGCAGACCATTTTTGGAAATTAAACATAAATTTTGGAATTTTAACAATTTAAATTTTACAACTTACTTTTAAAGAAAATAATTAATATATAGACATACTAGACTCTTGGGCATCCAAAAGAGCCAGGTCTTAGTGGCTGAAAGGAACTTTACAAACCCTGAAATAAATGAATTCAACAAAGTCACAGAAAACCCTTTTCTTATTTCAAACTAAGAAGCCCAGCAGTGGTTGCCTCATGACAGAATTGTGCTAAGGTGTCATCAGGATGAAGTAAAACCTAGAAGCTGCCCTGACCTCTCCGCTGTAACCTCTCTAGCAAACATCACCTTCTCCCCGCAGCCAGCTCTTACCTGGTCCAGCAGCCCCATGAGGAGTACAGGCAGGCTGGAGTAGAGCACGTTGTACAGGGTGATGAACCAGTCTTCGTATGCAGTCTGCAAGGGATGACAGAGGCTCTGGGTCATGTGCAAAGCCAACAGGCCAGGCTGGCTGAAACATTCACCTGCCTTCTCTGAGCAGAAGTGTCCCCACCTCAGTGGGGATTTTTCCCACCTGAAAAAATACCCCCCATCTACATGTGTAGGCAACGAGCATTTGTCTCTTCTAATTCGATGGGCAAAATCTCAGACCTGTCCATAGAAAAGAATCTCACTCCCAGCCCTCCCCATTGTAAGCGTGGGTGTGTGCTCCAAAAAAGATTTTGATAACAGATTCTGTTGTGATTGAATGCTAGAAAACAAATGTTCATTATTTTCATTCCTCTTTATTAATGAAATAGTATACTTTGCTGCCTTGCGGATGGCGCCCCGTGATTGTATAGTGGTTATTACTCTGCGTTGTGAAATAGTATACTTCGTAAGACTGGTTCAGAGGCATGTAAATACTATTCAAAATTTTTGGTTAGTTTTATGTTATAAGGTGTTTTCATGAAAACATTTACAAAGCAGTATTTGGCTAAATATAAAAGAAAACATGTTTCTGAAAGGGATAAACACTGAGCATCCATTATTTCTTAGGGTGACTACAGGAAGCTGACTGGGGACTCAAAGTCAAAGGAATACGTCCGCAGCCCGTCTGAGTCACTGCTCGCTCTCAGCTGAGGCTCCTTTGACCCCAAGGCACAATACCAGAGCATCAAAGAAGAGTTGAAAGCTCTAGTACCCACTTAGGTTCATTTTTCGCGAATGATATTTTCTGCTACATTATCAGTTTAACACAGAAGTCCCCCCCCCCTTTTATTTCAGCAAAAACCGAAGACAAAAAACGTGGAGACATGATAATAGAGCTGGTAATCATCCACAATTTATATAATCCCTTTAGCTCTGGTCAATTATAATTTTACACTTCTCAGTTGAACAATTTGCTAGCACCACTTTTAATAAAGTAACATGGAAAAGTAACAACATGAAGAGAAAAATATAATATGAAATGATAAATAATTTTTTTTTTGAGACGGGGTCTTGCCTTGTAGTTCAGGCTGCCCTGAGCTCACTATGTAGCCCAGGCAAGCCTCAAACTCAGCAATCCTCCTGCCTCTGCCTTCCGAGTGCTGGGGTGACAGGCGTGAGCCACTACACCTGGCATTGTGGTGTATGGTACTGATTGCTGGGATTATGGGTGTGAGCCACCACATCTGGCATTGTGGTATGTGGAACTCAGGACCTTGCACGTGATAGCAGACACCAGAACCACTGAGCTAAATTCCCGGCCCAATAAAAAATTTAAAAAAGTATCAAAAACATTCCAGAAAAGCCATACTCTTGACAATAACCCCAACTTGATACATAATGCAAACTACAAACTGGAAAAAAACAATTTTGTTCTTTCAGAATTAGGGTTTTATTCATAGAGGAGACCTACTCAATAAAAAATATATGTTTTTAAAATTTTGATACAGAGTCTTGCTTTGTAGTTCAGGCTGGCCCTGAACTCACTATGTAGCCCATGCTAACCTCAAACTCATGACAATCCTCCTACCTGTGCCTCTCCAGATTTGGGGGTACAGGTGTGAGCCACCATGCCTTTCACTGTGGTATGTTGTTACTGGGGATCAAACTCAGGACCTTGAGCTTGCCAGGCAGACATCAGAACCACTGAGCTAAATTCCCAGCCCAATAAAAAATACTTTTTAAAAATAATATTGTATTACCTGTGCAGAGTAGCCATTGAAGAAGGAGTACCAGAAATGAACCAAAGTAAATGCGAAGTTTTTGTAGAAGAAATATCGCAGAAACTTGCACATCCTTATGTAAGACCACCGTCCATGCACCAGCAGCAGCCTCTGTAGGTATCTGAACTGGGCAAAGGAGTAATCACTGGACATGACAGCTTGCATTCCTTCTTGTCCACTGATTCCAACACCAATGTGGGCAGCTAGGAGGCAGAGGCAGAAGACACTATGGATCTTAAGGCAAAGAACTGGATGACAAAAAATGTTTCTATAGCAAGACAACAAAAAGAGATATACACATTCATGGAAAAATACACACAGAAGCTCTTGCTCACCATCTGTCTTTCCCAACTCCTGAATCTAACTCAAGAGTCAGCCTCCATAAATATTTGTGAAAGGATCTCAAGTGGGTGGTGAATTCCATTTGGCTTATCTGTGCAGTTTATAAGCCATACCCTCCACCCACAAAGTAAGCCCCAGGCACCCATGTATTCCCTGAGCATTCCTGCCTTGTTGACCACAGCCGAGTCAGCCATGGGCAGATGCATAACCTGTGGTAAACATTATGAATGAACTGGCTCTGTCAACCTTTGTTCCACCCTTATTCTGATTGGAGAAGTTCCCAGGTTACCTTGCAGCTAGATTGTCATTGTGAATGAGTTTATTGTTTAGACCCACTTGTAACTTGAAAGCAGAAATGAATGGGAACCCGGCAAATCTTCCCTTTTGGTATTTCTACAGTAGAGCTCATACCCATTCTCCAGCTGCCCAGATATTGCTAGGCAACTGCAAAAGTTTCTCCAATTGAAAGCTCTTCAGAGGAACCACAAAGGCAGAAGCTTTGGCGAATGACTGAGGTTAAAGACTCAGCCTAGAACCAGCTGCTTCAGCCCATCAGGGGCTTTTCAAAGAACCTGGTCCTCTGTATTTATCCAGTTTCTATTTAAAAGTACCTACAGGGCTTTGTTTCCTGCACTGAACTTTAATTGATGGAAAACCCAAGCTGGGCCGACCAGTCTCTCTATTGGTTTTCTGGAATTAGGGTTCATATGTGTTTGTGTCTGGAATTTTAGCATGAAAATTCTTGAAATGTCAAATGGATATATGTCTTTTCTGAAGGGTCTGGAGAGAAAGTATTGGGACAGTGAGGGAGAGAGAAAGGCCGACAGATGCTTGGTTCTTGGTGAAACTCTAGGTGCTAGTTCTAACATTTTTCAGAGGCTCCACTTCTTGGATGGACAGCATGAGCCAACTTTCTATCTTCCTAAATGAATTTATATTTTTTGAAGCTTACTTTGATTGACACCCTATATTTGAAATAAAAAGAGTTCTATCTAAGACCCTCTTTAACTTTCAAAGGCTTATTTGCTTATGGCCCACTATGACCTTAGCTCATATTTGTGTGTGTACGTGTGTGTATATATGTATATGTGTGTTTGTGTGTAGAGGAAGTTTTGAGAATGGATAAAAATTAAAGCCACAATTTTATTCATCCTTCTAATAGCCATGAAGTACTATTTCCCAGTTAAGGAACTGTGAATTTTATCTAAGTATTCAAAGTCATGAATGTGAAGGCGGACAGTAAGAAAAGAAAATGTATTGGTGAACACAACTTATTAGCGTGGAAACACTGAGAAGTGACCCCCCC
>PVIC010017306.1:21481-32989 GCA_004025085.1 Thryonomys swinderianus | reverse complement strand
TATAATTTCTTTTTAAGATTTCTTTGAACCCAGACCCAATGAAAGTCCCATACATTGTGGATGGTTTATGGATATTTTAATCTAAAAGTTTCTCCTTGGGCTGGAGGGTTAGCTCAGTGGTTCCGGCGCCTGCCTCCTAAGCGCAGGGACCTGAGTTCGATCCCCGGTAACCACATATAATGCTGGGCGTGGAGACACGCCCACCAACAATCAACACCGCATACCACAATGCCGGACGTGGTGGCTCACGCCTGTCATCCCAGCACTCGGGAGGCAGAGGCAGGAGGATTGCTGAGTTCGCGGCGGCTTACCTGGGCACCATAGTGAGCTCAGGGCCAGCCTGAACTACAAAGCGAGACCCTGTCTCAAAAAGCAAAAAAAAAAAAAAAAAAAAAAAAAAGTTTCTCCTTTACCTGTTTTTTTCTTAAAAAAAAAATGGTTATTTATCTTGTAAAGTTTGACACATAAAATGTGATCCATGGGCCAGAAGCATTAGCTTCCCCTGGGAGCTTGTTAGGAACACAGAATTTCAAGTCCCATCCCAGACCTACTGGGTTAGAATCTGCATTTTAACAAGGTCTCCAGATGTCTTGTCTGCCCATTAAAGCCGAGGAACATTATTATGGAGTTTCCTACAGTCTGTATGTTGTTAATTGCATCTCACTGGTGTCATTTCACACATTCTTCTTCCATGCATCCTATACATCGGTTGTTTGGTATAAAAGTTATGTTAAAGTTAGGCCTGAATTTTTTTCCATGAGCAGGCACCTGCTGCTTGTCTTTCTCCTTTTGTGATGTTGACGTAAGGCCCAGGTCTGTGAACTCATCAGGGACTGCAAATAAGAGCAAAGCTTTTATCTGAGTGGGTCTGTTTTGTTGCAGAAGTGTTTGATTCTTCAACTTTCACTTGCTATTTCTCGAACATGAATTTTATGTAGTATCAATTATGTGCTAGGACTGTTCTAAGGACTTTCTATAAGCGAACTCATTTATTATTTAAAACCCTCTAAAATAAGGTATTAGTTTCCTATTGCTGCTGTAACAGTCACAAATGTAGGAATTATGTTACAGTTCTGAAGGCCAGAAGCCTACAGTGTGTCTCCCATGGCTAGTATCTAGGTACTTGTAGGGCCACATTCTTTCTGGAGGCTCTACGGAAGAATTGTTGCCTCTTCCAGATTGTAGAGATCTCCTACTTTCCTTGGCTTCCATCCTCATCCTCAGAGCCAGAAGCGTAACATCTTTGTATCTTTCTCTAACTCCCTTCTTCCTCCTTCTTCTACTTTTAAATATCCTTGTTCTAACAATGAATCATACAACACTGGGTGATACAAGATAAACTCTATGTTTGGGTCAGTTAGTGTCTGGATCGGGTTTAGATGAATCCCTAACGCCTCATGTGGGTACAGATGGGCTTTTTCAGAGGAGGTGGGACGTAGAGTGTGTGATTCACAGTGCCATGTTAAGAATAAAGGTGTGAGTCATACAAGATCTAAGGATAGAATATAAGGGATAGCAAGAGGTTTGTCCCTTGCTGTTTCTTCCTTCTGGCTGCCATGAACTTTTTCTCCTCTATGAAGCTTCTCTGCTGTGCCACCCTGCCTTGGAGCCAGCCACGTATAAACTGAAACTTCTATACACTGTTTCCTCCTTTAACTTTGGGTGTTGTCTCAGCAATGAGAAAAGTAACCAAGACAACCAATGAGCCACTGTCACTCCATCTGTAACCCCGATCGCCTTTTTCTATGCAAACATTCATGTGCCAGGAATTAGGACACTGACATCTCCCAGGGCCACTGCAGTATCCTGTCAGCTACAACTAGGCCCTATGGTTCCTCCTTTTCAAATGAGGAAGCTGAGATAACATAAGGTGACAATGAGGTGACATAACTTCCTGATGATCAACACAGGCTCCTACCTGAGGGGCCTCAGGAATTAACATGGGTTTGAGGTTTCGTGGTGTACACTTTGAATCCAACAGACATGAAGTCACTTTGTTTTTGTTCAACACCAAATATTCCTGTAAATGTGGCCTTGACAAGCAATATTTTAGGAATCTTATGGTTATCGGAGAATTCTTTACCTGACTATTAACTAATTAATACTAATTAATTGAGTGTCTGGTTCTGACAAGACAACCATGAGGGCTTGTCCTTTGCTTGATTTCCTTAACCTCAGTTTCTCTCCTTAACCTCAGTTTCTGTTTCTCCTTAACCTCAGTCAGTTGCCTGCAGAAACTAAGTCTACCACAAGCCTATTTGACACCCAGTAGAGTCTATGGATTATTTTATAAGAACACTAGTCAAAGGTAAAAACTAAAGTGCATAGAATTACGAATGTATAGTCAGCTTTTCATCACTGTAATTAGAGTCACTTGTTTACATTATGAGCCAGAAAACAAGGTGAAGAGGGGGAAGCAGGTCTGTCCTTCACTGTACAAGTACTGCCCACTGGGCCCCACCTCCTCACAGTTTTCCTGCCACCCTGGGGACCAAATCTTTAATCCAAGGGCCCGTAGAGGACATCCATGCAAACCATAGCAAAAAGAAGTCAAATTACACCAAATGTAGTTATGCAAATATTTTTAAAAACCACCAAATTTGTGTCATAATAATATGTGCTTCTTTATTAATGCATTCTAATAGAATTTAGTGGTGAGCTCTGTTATTATGTAATCTCAATTATTAATATATGTACACACATACTGAGAGGTCTGCAATGATTGTAAAAAATATAAAAGTCTCTGTCACTTATATTGGTGGTAAAACGATGGGTACATTTTATTGTTTTTTTTTGGGCCTCATTTACACTGGCAAGAAATGCTAAATTTAAGTTAGAGATGAGAGAAAATGAAGATGTGTTCCCTGTCTACCACCAGCTATGCTTCTGATGCCAGGAGGCTGGTGAGGACAGACAGGGATCCTAATCCTATGTGGCTGTAGGATTAAATATGTTCATACACGCAGAGTGCTGAGAGGAGAGCCTGGCTTTGCATATGGCATTTATCAATGTTAGATAGTATTATTATCATCATTATTCTGTATCTCTCATGGTGCCCAGCACCAGATTGGCCATAGAAAGACCAATGCTCATGGGATCCCCGTTTGTAGACTGATTAGAGAGAGACGGTGTACTCGTTATCTAATGCTTCTTAACAAATCGTCCCAAAAGCAGTAGCTCAAAGCAACAAACACTTGCTGTCTCTAAGCTTCTCTGGGTGAGGAGCCGTAGCTCAGGGCCGCTTGAGAGTTGCAGTTAAGTTGTTGGCTGCTGGGCCACATCAAAGGGGAGAATCTCTCTCAGTCACTTGCATGGCAAGCTGCCCGAAGAGCCATGGAGGTTGTGGAGAAGGCGATATCCTATCAGTTACACAACACAACCCTGGCACATGTGTGGTGGGACACAGCAGGAGGTGTGGGGCTGGGTGGGGGGAACAGCCTGAAGGGTGTAGCTACCACAGTTAGCTTTGTTGTTTCTCTAAGTGCCGGCTCATAGTTCCCCTCTGGCTTCCACTTCAGTTCTGTCCAAGAAGACACATCCATTCTCTGAACAGAGATGGAGAGGCAAACGTGACCAAGGTGAGGCCTGCAGGTGTTGGAGGGGCTGAAGTTTCATTCTGTCTGTTGACATCTGTCATAGCCTCTGCGGGGATAGGCTCCTGGAAAATTCAGCAGTCAGCTCCACTTCCAGGGAGGGAGGATTCTGTCTGTCTCCTTCCCCTCCCTGCAGCCAGAGCCCTGTCTCTCTGACTGACAGTGACAGATTGTCTTATCAAAACAAGGGCCCAGCGTGTGCTGTGATTGGTTGGGCAGAACCATCACGAGGCTGGAGGATTCTTGTAGGAGAGAAGCGATTAGAAGGCATTTTAAGAACAGCGAGCTGAAGGTGGTTCACAGCTGGCAGCTCTTGTTTATGACAAGTAATAATTGCCTCAGGTGCCAAGGAGAGGTGGGGGAGGTGTGGGAGTTTATTTTGGGAGGAGGCTCACAGCACAGGACTCTGGATAAGAGAGAGTGAGTTCGAGCAGCTTGGGTGGGGCTTCTAACTGACTTGAACTGGGGCCCCAGGGCCTGAGAGACCGGATGCTTCCTTCCACAAGTCCTGTCTGCCATCCAGGGGGGTGGAAGTGGGTGATTGTGACCATGGGAAATTCCATGAGTCCAGAGAAGCTAATCTGTAGCAGCCACTGCCCAGCCTGGAGGCCCAGCCCTTGAGGGTAAAGGAGGAGGGTGGAGATGGGTGGTTTCAGTGTCAGGGTGCCTCGGAGCTTCCACGTGGGTCCTTGACACCTCAGGTGGGGTCTGTGGGCCACCAGCAGCAGCACCTGAGGGCTTGTGGGAAATATAGTCTCACTGGATAAAGAAGATGTGGGTTTTAAAAAAATAGAGGGAGTATTACTCAGCTATAAAGAATGATAAAATGAGGACATTTATACCAAGGTGGATGTTCCTTGAGGCCATAGTCATAGTGAAATAAGTAGGACACAGATGTGTAAACATTGTGTTTCTCTAGTATAAGAAACTGACAGAGTAAATGAGGTCTAGAATGTATGATAGGTATTGTGAAATAGGAAGAAAATGCTCAAAGGGAAGGGGGAAATGGGGAGGGGCAGGGCAAGGCAAAGAAGAGAAAGACAGAAAAAATTTGATGGTAGAAAAAAAAAACAGAAACAAAACTTCTGTGTATAGGGGATGGGAGGTTGAAGGCAGGGCAGGGGAAATGGGGAAAAAAAAGAATCAAGATGAATTACCCATGATGAATGTGATCCTAACATGTACCAAGCAATTCAATAAAGGAGAAAGAACGTAGAGTCTCAGGCCCCGCCCAGACCTCCTGAGACAGACTACATTTAGCCAAGGCAAGTCCGATGTCCCCCAGGCCCAGGGACCCGGGCTGGCGATGTGGAAGGGCGGCTCTCTGGGTCTTTCCTTCTACTCAAAGTTCCTCTGAACCACTTGGGAAGTTTTTTTCTTTCTTAGAAGTTTTTTCTTTAACTGATACATAATGTGTGTATCTATGGGTTATAATATGATGTTTCCATATATGTATGTATGTGTATATATATACATATACATACATATACATACACACATATATACATATACATATATATACATACACACACACACACACACACACATATATATATATATATATATATATATATATATATATGATGCACGCATTCACTGCAGGATGAGTCAACAGGCATAAAACCTCCACAGGGGTTGCATCAAACAAAAAGGTTCTGCATAGCAAAGGAAACCCTAGAGTGAAGAGACAACTGACTCTGAGATTGGGACAAAATATCTGCAAGTCATATGGTAGAATATTAGTCATCTTTGCAGGACAATAGCGAATTACCTGTTGCAGATCACTTATGGGAGGGAGAAGCTTTATTTTGGCTCCTGGCTCTGGAGTTTTGCAACACAAGAAGGGGCCCCACAGCTTTGGGTCTCTGCTGGTGGTGCAGCAAAATTTCTGATGTGCTGAGAACAGGGAGAGGCAGGGTCCCGCGACCTCCTCGGGGGATGACCTCAGTGACCCAGGGCTGTACATTAACCCCTGACCACTAACTTTTCCACTACCTTCGCATTGTGTCACTCTGGAACCAAAGCCTTTATGCATGGACCTGTGGGCCACTCTCACCCGAACCTTGCAAAACCCACAAGGAACTCAAACTACTCAATCATAAGAAAACAAAACCACTAAAAAATGGGTAAAAATTTTTAATAGATGTTTCTACAACGGAGACATGCACATTGTGAATCAATATATAAAACAGACTCCATATCTCTGATCACCAGAGAGATGCAAATCAATGCCACAGTAAGCGACCAACGAGGAAATTAAAAAAAAAAATTCCTGTGTCCTTGATGTCCTTTCAGACGGTCAAGGCCAGGATTTCTGGGGCTGTTCAGAACCCCAACTGGTTTTGCATCTGCCCTTGTGGCTTAAGCCTGGCTGGTTGGGGGCTCTGTCCAGACTCAGCCATTTCAACGCTCCGAAGTGTGCCTGGACCAGGTGGTCCCTGTTCCTAGAGAGATGAGCGCACACACGTTTTCCTCTGAGGGGCACAGCACCCCCAGGTCCGTCTTTCCCCCTCTGTTGCTCTCTCCTATTTCTGGACACCCTCATCTGGAGAAAGTCACCTCCGCTAGCATGTCCTTCCTGCTTGGCTAGCCACTGTGCTGAGAGGGAATGGGTAAGTGAATGGGCAGACAGGCTCCTGCTCAGTGTGACAGTGACCAGAGATTAGGATTTATACAACTTTAAAGAATTCACTTTGAGGAGATGGCAGGGGCCGGTGTGGATGGGGAAGGTGGTGAATTTGGGAGTTCAAGGAAGGCATTCCTAGAAGAGGCTGGAGGTGATGCCCCAGGTTCTGCGGATTGCCCAGCTCAGTCCCACGGCACTCTTCCCTGGCCAGCAATAACCCGGGAGGACAGTTACCCCCAGTGCTGTGAGGACAGAGGGTGCAGGACGGTTACCAAGGTGCTGAATTTTCCGGAGGAAACAGCTAACTTTGGCTTAAAAACAAACAAGTAATAAGACACAGATGCTTAAATACGCTATCGTTTCTCTAGTATGAGAAACTAAAGGTGTAAATGAGGTCCAGAATGTATGAGAGATGTTGTGAAATAGGAAGAGGTTGTTCAAAGAGAAAAAGGAAAGGGGCTGGGGGAAAGTAAAGAAGGGAAAGAAAAAATTTGATAGTAAAAACAAAAAATGGAAACAAAGCTTATATATATAGGGGGTTGGGGGATGGTGGGTGGGCAGGGCAATAGGGAAAAAGGAGAATCAAGATATGTCATACCTATGAAATTTTAATGTTACATGTGTTCACAATTGTATTAAAATGTAACAATAAACTCAATTGAAAAAAATTAAATGCAAACAGACAAATAAACATAGAACCTCAGATACACAGTGTTTCCTGACTATTCCCAATTTCCTCATCTCTTGTCCTGCTGCATCTGGAGCCAGTTGAAAAAGCAGATTTAGGCATCTGACTGACTTCCCAATAAGAGCTTTGTTTTCATACAACTGCATTAGAGAACTTCCAAATGAAAGGGACATGCCACATCATGCCACCGGAAAGGGCTGTATTATGACACCCCAGTTGAAATCTAAACTGCAGAGAGAAGCTGCAGACATGACATTTAAGCTCCAGAATGAAGGAGTGGCTGAGGGGAAGAGCCCTGCAGGACAAGATCAGCATACGGAAAGGTCCTGTGGCCGGGCCTCAGAGAACAGTGTGTCTGAGGACTTGAAGCAAGTATCACGAGCTTTCTTACAGGAGATACATTTTTGTCTCAAGAGTTTAGGCAGAAGAGCAACATCTCCAGCTTTTCAGAAGCCTGCTCTGGTGATGGTGTGGAGACTGCATGAGTTTCTCTGTGAGAAGGATTTTGTCGTAATTCCCCCTTCCCAAGTCTTCCTTCCTTCCTTTTGCTTGGGGGCAGAGAAAGGGAGGAACAGAGACGCGATGGGTAGGTAGGAGCTCTAAGCACGGCGTCAGGGCCTTTGAGGGTCCTTGAAGAATGGATGTAATTAAAAGGAAAAAAGGTGGAAAGACCTGGCTTGGTTCCTCCTGTCTGTAATGATTATACTCTACATTCCCGCTTTAATTCCAGCTCGGTGTGAAAGGTATATTAGTCCGCAGTTTGAATTCTCAGCCCAGGGGTTGTGCGAAAAATTGACAAGCAAATACTCTTTTTGGGAGGTAAATTCTAGTGCACGGTTTGTGCTATGTGTGTGGTCCCTTGACATGAATTGGTTTTGTGCAGCGGTCAGACAAAGCCTGGCACAACCGTTAATTTGTAGTGGCCTTGGGTGACACGTGAAGGTATTAGTTGGTGGCTTAAAACCTCAACAGCTGTGTCTCTCCTCCCCGAAGCGGTAATTAAACACGGTTACATGTGGCTCTGGCTGAGCTGGTGAGCTGTGGTAGAGAAGGTTTCTGAATTAGAGACGACAATTTTGGTTTTTTTTTTAATCATCCATTTTTATTTTGAGAGGCAAAAATAGGACACATAACGGTGGTCATGGTATAAGGACAATGGAATGAAATTTAAAATTAGATAAAAGGTATCTGTTTTCTTTCTAGTGAACTATGTGACTATCTAATTCTCTTCTGTTAGTATTTTTTTTTTCCAATTTTTAAACATTGCCATAAAATGTTGCTCACTGGGTAACTTTTGGAGCATTTGGTTTTTAATTTTAATTTTAATCGGGTTTATTGATACGTTTTAGATACACATCACGATCACATTCAGCATTGAGAATTTGCACCTGTACATGATACATCTTGATTATCATGTTTTCTTCCCCTTTCCCCTGCCCTCCCTACAATCCCCACATCCTATATACGTAAGATTTGTTTCCTTTTTTCTTTTGTTTTTAGTATCAAATTTTTCCTTTCTCTTCTATACTGTTCTTTACCCCCATTTCCCTTTTCCCCTTGAATATTTTCTTCCTATTTCACACTATCATGTATTCTGGACCTTTAAATGATGATTTTTGAAGCATTTGGAAGATGAAAGGCCTGCCTTGTGAGTAGAGGAAGGATATGAAAGAAGAGAATTGTGTTCTTGCTGTTAGTCGTTGTCATCATCATCATCATCATCATCATCATCATCATCATCATTGGAAAACCCCTAACCGACCACTGCGCCGGATCCTAATGGCTTCCTACCAGATTCATTGTGTGTAGCTGACACAGAACACCACAGACTGGGAAAATTTAAAACCAGGAGAATTTGTTAGTCTCAGAGTGATGCTGTTTGGAAGCCCCATATTTAAGGTGCTGGCATCTGACAAGGGCCTTCTTGCTGCCTTATCCTTTGGCAAACTGCAAAGGGCAGGCGAAAGAGTGCCAGAGGCCAAACTCAGCCTCAAACCCTGCTCTGCATGCCTCAGGACCCCTCCCGGGGGCGGGGCCTGTGCCCTGCAGGCCCCGCCTCCTGGCCACGCTTGCGCGGTGGCGTGGGGGCGGGTCTCTACCCGCGCTTAGCATGCACGGTCCAGCACAGTGGACGTGGAGGCAGGCTCTGTTCCGGGCCGTGGTGAGTGTCGGTCTTTCCTTCCCTAAAGCGTGTAAACAAGGAAACAGGGAGAGGAGAGGGCCAGTCGGGACTACCTGCTCCCCTAAGGGGAGTTAGGAACCTAAGGAGTTTTTGCTGTGGGTTTGTGTCTCACTGCCAAGGCTTCAGGAGGTTGTTGGTGGACTTCCCTGAAGCTGTGCTCGAACCCGCTCCCCAGGCAGCCCAGCTCCACGCGGAGGGCGCCCTGCAGGCTATGCCCTGACGCAGCCTGGCGTTTCTGTGACAACGTCTGTGCTCCTGGGGGGTCTGCCCGAGGCTGGACTTCTGCTGAGCCCATCTCCTCTACCCTCCTCTGCTTTTCTTAGTCTCTCATTCTCTTTTTCTCCCCAAGAGAATCCGCTCTGTTGATATCTAAAAATGTCCCCCAGCCTCACATGCCCCTATGTGGGATTTGAGAGATGGCTGGATGGGGGTGTGTGGGACTCAGTCTACTGAGGGTGTTCAGCTGGGTGTGATGGGGGCGCTGTGGAGAGGCCTGGAAGGTGTGAGTACCCTTTAATGTACCCTTCCTTCTTCTCAATCCTATACTGCTTCCTGCTGTGAACTCTTTCTCCCCTGCGGTGTCCCTCTGTCATGCCACCCTGCCTTGAAACCACCACCTAACTGGGCCGGAACCCCTACATTCTGTCAGCCAAAATAGACCGTCTTCCTTTTACTTGGCTGTTGGTTGTTTAGGGTATTTTGTCCCAGGAACAGAAAAGTGACTGTGTCATCCTCACGAATGGGTGTAAGAATCCCTGCTTTGGCCTTGGCTTCTTTTGCGCCTTACACCTACAGTGTGCCATGCGGTCATCTGTGCCCCAGAGAGAGAGCCTTAGACATGATGGTGACAGTCTCTGCCCATGGCAGTCCAGCGTCTCCTGGCGGGTGTGGTTTTCATAGCTTCATCTTGTAACTGGGAGAAGTCAGGGAAGCTATGGCAGCTGCAAACGTCTCATTTGTAGAGCAGGGACAGAGTACTTGTTTGCTACAGAAAGAACTGGATCGGGAGAGCCCACCAGCTGCCTCTCCTTTCAATCGCGCCACATGGACCTCTTGTCTTCTCTTCCCAACTAGGCTGCTGCTCTTACATGTAGAAATTGTAGAACCTCTTTACAGCCGCAGATTAATGCATCCCTGGCTTTCATTTTGCTACATTCTTTTGAGTGTTTGTTGAATGAATAAAGGGTAATATGAATAACAATGGTACTGTCATTAGCAGCCACATATCTGGCTCTTCCTCTAAGCACTGGGAGACTGGGATAAGCACCTTATTACCCCCTTTTATGAGGAAGGAAATAGAAACATGGTTACACCAAGAAATACTGAACACAAGAGCAATTTGGAGACTATGTAAAACATACGCCCATTTAAAAATGCTCTAAGGCAGGGCCTTCGGTGGACGGATGAAGCTACTGAACTGACTTTTCCCAGGAAAATTGCTGGAAGGAATTTCTGTTTAATGTTTTTCTATAACTTATTTCTTTATTCAATTCACATGTGGACAACTCTTTTAACCCACTGTTCAAAGCCATGGATGTTGTTTTGAGCCCTTAAGCCAAACACATGATTCCCTAAAGGATGGTAGAAAGGAAAGAGGGGAGAAAAAAGGCAATCATGACTACCTGCTATTATGAAAGGAGTTTGGATTGGGCGGGGTTTTTACTGCTGGTCTGCCTACTGGCTGGGGTTTAGTTAGGGGAGAATAATGTCAAGAGGGCATCATTTCTTTGATCATTACCCGTGGGTAGAACTTCAGCGTAAGGAATATAAAAGATGCGATCATAAAATACAGCGGATGTCTAAATTTTAAAGAATGATCACAGTAAACACACTGGCATTAATCTCCTTAGAATTCTCCTCTCACCCTGCCGTGAACGCAGCATCACCATGGTTCTTGCCACTTTCAAAGGCAGCTCTAGGGGTCCTCTTCAGAGAGGTCCCTGCTGCTGGGCACTGTTTATTTTTAGATTATGGGTTGTGATAGGTTTCACGATGGTTTCAAATTTTTGGAACCACAGCACTTTACTCTTAGGTTCTACCATTTACTCCGAGATGTTGGGCAAGGGGTCCCCTTTCTGAAATTACCTTTCTTATCTCTAGAATGGAGATGTATAGTGATACGTACTTCCTACATTGCTGGGGAGGCGAAGAGAATACATGTGCTCTGCTCTATAAAAAAGTAGCTGTACTAAAATTCTCTCTGACTTCATTTTTTTTTTTTGAGACAGGGTCTTGCTTTGTAGTTTAGGCTGGCCCTGAGCTCACATGGTTCCCAGGCAAGCCACCGCAAACTCAGCCATCCTCCTGTCTCTGCCTCCCGAGTGCTGGGACTACAGACTTTGACTTCATTTGAAAAGCGTGTGATATTCGTCAAACTTAAGTGCTGTTCTCTGAAATGTGGTTAAACGGGGCGGGGGGG